>JBAKBP010038305.1:0-16309 GCA_037953745.1 Lithodes maja
CCCCGCCCACATCACGCAACCCCGCCCTCTATGGTCGCAAAAAACATCCTGAGCAGGGTTCGAGCCTCCCAGGTGCTTCTGCATTGGCTGTGCCTCAGCCTCTGATGAACTGCCCCGGGCAAACTCAGATGACTTCGGAGACACACCAATGTTGCAGGCCAAAGACACAGCTGCTGTAGGTGGTTTGCTAGGACAGACTCTTGCAAAGTGCCCCTTTTCATGACAATGATAACACTCCAACTCCCCTTTGGGCTTCCCTTGGTACTGGGAAGGGCCCGGCCCCTTCTTAAATGGGACGGTGCTAGTCTTGTGGTCAGTCTTGGTATCATGGCTCTTGTACTTGTTTGCATAAGGTATATCACTAACTCGGGGGGGTGGGGCGTCACGCCCCTTGTTACCTGCCTCACTACGCTGGGCAGACCCGCACCCACGAATTAGTGATAGCCGGAGGTCCGCCATCTCAGCTGCCTCCTGTAGAGTTTTTGGGTTCTTTTTCTTTAATAGTTAAAGTCATTTCTGCACCAGTACACTTATAAAACTGCTCGAGCAGAAACAGCTCGGTCAACTGTTCGGCCGTCTCAGCTTTCTCAGAACGTGTCCAGTTTGTAAGTGCATCTTTTAAGTCCCGGGCATGTTCAAGAAAGGTCGCCTCCCTAGTCTTTGTAACACCCCGAAACTTCAATCTATATGTTTCCGGTTGCAACTCGTATGCCCGTAGGACAGCTCTCTTCAATTCTGGGTAGTCAATGCAAGACTCTAAAGGCAGTGCATCATAAGCCTTCAGACCCTTACCCGTAAGTCTTGAGGAGACTAGAGCTGCCCACTTCTCTTCAGGCCAATTATGCTCCCTACACTTCTTCTCAAAACGATTAAAAAATTCTGTGACTTCAGTTTCACTAAATACCGGCACCAATTTGACTAATTGGGCCAAGGACTGTTCTCTTACTTGGCCCTCACGGCCCATCCGAGTCCCTGTCGACTCTGCACTTGTCTTATCTAAATCTAATTTAGCACAATATTTCTCTGAGTCGTACCTAAGCTCAGCCTCATGCCTCCTAGTCTCATTCTCCATCTTAGCAAGCTCAAGTCTAAATACCATATCTGGAGACAGGCAGGAAGAGGGAGCTGCCACTACTGAAGGAGGGGGGGCAAAAACTGGGGAACCACCATGTGCACCACCCGAGGGCACTCCAATGTGCCAATTCTCATCCCTCTGTGGGAGAGTGCTAACCTCCGGTAACTGAGTGGACGGCACTGTGGGAGTCGAGTGAGAGGGGATCTGGGGAGGAACCCCCCCAAACGCCCTCTCCTCCGAAACCCCATGTCGCCCACGCAACACCCAGGAAATCAGCTCCCCCTTGGACATCCCTACTACATTGGAAATGCCCAAAACCTTGGCTATCAGGTGCAAGCCATAAACATCCACCCCAGTCAGCCTCTCCTCCGTCACGTGGTACCGCTTACTCACAAAAACTCTAGCATCCTCCTCACTGGTTACTAACGGCACCTCTTCAAATGGCATCTCTCGCTCATCGTCAGTGCTAGGGCACGACATACTGAAGTCCACAAAAAAATTCTCGAGACAAAAGTGTTAAACTTCCTATGCAAGCACTAATTACTAAATTAACTGGAGTCTCTTAAATGCTCTACTAATTGCCATACAAAAAAAATATTCTTCAATATGCACGCTAAAATACAAACAAATAAATGTTGTACAACTCTGCAAAAATTTATACTGTTCACAAAATCCTAAGCAAGGTCGCCATTTGTTACGACCTGGCACTCGGGTACACAAGGGCTCTCAATCAGGACTCGAGTACGGCTTTCTGCCACAACGGAAACACACGATCCCAACCCCTGAGTACTGCCAGCCGAACAAAAAACACCAATACCCTCCAGAGTTCAATCTGCTATAACGGGGTATACAAGAACTCGGTACTAGTGTTCAACAACAGACTAATAAAGAGACAGGAATTATCTAGTCTGGTCAACAATCAAACAAAGAAGTAAGAAACAACAACACCAAAGAATAGTGTTGGCCGAAGCCGAAGTAATCCACCCTTGACTAAGAACTTAAGAAGTCCTCCACCCTCTATTTCGGATCGGCACTATTACGTTACGTTAATTAATAGTCCTTAAGCATCGAGCAAGGAATCTTCTGATAAAGTTAGATGCTTCTCGGATGCCCGTAAGAAGTACGTATCGGATTTTGAACAGCAATTCAATAAGCAAAACACTGGCAATTAAATATCATTAAAGGTTTAAATTGACATAAGAAAAATTATAAGAATAGGCAATAGTAAGTGGCAAACATTAAAAAGAAGTACTCCGCCAATGCACCGGCAATAGCCTACTCGGATTGTGCTCGTGGGCTACTAATCACTAAAGTAGCTAAGCGTGCAACACATGAAATCAATAGTGCATAAACAATATCATACATAAGGAAAGCTTCAATACTATTCTGTATCTGCTTAATCGAGCAAAGTCTAGCTGGGATGTAGTAGGCTAGGAAACAATGGCTGAGCAAGCGGCTCGTAGCCTAGCGAAGTCCTTAAGGCTGTGCGGCCAAATTACGTTAATTGACGGGGTGCTCTCTTGAGAGATCCAGATCGCTAGTATCTGGTTCTCTCCTGGCGACCCTCTCAAAGTCAAAGCAAACGAGTTAGCACAGTGTTGGGTGGCAGAGGCAAAAGCCCTCACTCGCAACACAGTGCTAAACTCACAAGGTACACAGTCAGAAAGACCACCTAGGCTTCCCACGTCTCTGTTGCGATTGTACAGGTTCAACAAAATCTAGTACACATCGGAAATCACAACACCAGTAGCCCTATCCCAGTCTAGCATTACCTAGACTAGCAGAAAACAGGAACAATAATAATAACACACAGGGAAATGCATATACGAGTGCAACAAACATTAATCAATCCTATTCTAAGTTAACCCTTCCAAAATAGGCTATCTAATAGGCATATATCTCGTGAGAACTCAAGCGATAATACGTTGGCTGACTAGCTCTGCACCAACGGGACCATGGAAGTTAAAAAGGGTAGGGAAAAGAGGAAAAAAGGCTGTAAAGATAGTAGAGAAAGTTCACATCAGTCAGAAGAATATATATAGTTAGCAAGGGAAATGAGAAGTCGCTCTGCCTAATGAGTTCTGAAGAAAATATGGCGAGACTTCTCTTTTTATACTCGGCCCTCTAGTGAGCCCAACGTGAACTACTAAGGACCGCCCACTGACAATCATTACGTAATTTCTCTCTCTCAATCTGGGATAGACAAAGGCTTTCCCACGCACTGAGGGGAGGGGGGAGGGGGAGAGTGCTAGTGAGTTAGGCCCACCTCCCGCATGGCGCACCCACTGACCCCAACGGTGGCGGCTGCTTCTCCCATCATTACAAATAAGTTTTACACACAATACTTATAACTAATGATATAAAATAGAACTCGTTGACTCAGATGAAAACAAAATACATATTCAGATTACTTATAGTACAACGGCTCACACGAACTAAGTTAGGAAACTCTACATAGACTACAGCCAAAGTTCCTGCCCTGACGATCCTAGCGAGAGTGGGGCATGACTAGGCGTTCTGTACAGCATGCTCAGACTGGACATGCGTCACACTCCCTTTGTATTCCTTTGTAATATGGCGGAGGTTGGCCGATCTCTGTAACTATAGGATCTCTACTGAACCCGACCAAGCACCAACGACAACATAATCTCACCGGTGTAAAATATTAACACCATAATCCAGGATCACAACAACAAGTTAAACATGTACAGCTGCTGACGAATATTAACACCATAATCCAGGATCACAACAACAAGTTAAACATGTACAGCTGCTGACGAATATTAACACCATAATCCAGGATCACAACAACAAGTTAAACATGTACAGCTGCTGACGAATATTAGCACCATAATCCAGGATCACAACAACAAGTTAAACATGTACAGCTGCTGACGAATATTAACACCATAATCCAGGATCACAACAACAAGTTAAATATGTACAGCTACTGACAAATATTAACACCATAATCCAGGATCACAACAACAAGTTAAATATGTACAGCTACTGACGAATATTAACACCATAATCCAGGATCACAATAACAAATTAAATATGTACAGCTGCTGACGAATATTAACACCATAATCCAGGATCACAACAACAAGTTAAACATGTACAGCTGCTGACGAATATTAACACCATAATTCAGGATCACAACAACAAGTTAAACATGTACAGCTGCTGACAAATATTAACACCATAATCCAGGATCACAACAACAAGTTAAACATGTACAGCTGCTGACGAATATTAACACCATAATCCAGGATCACAACAACAAGTTAAACATGTACAGCTGCTGACGAATATTAACACCATAATCCAGGATCACAACAACAAGTTAAACATGTACAGCTGCTGACGAATATTAACACCATAATCCAGGATCACAACAACAAGTTAAACATGTACAGCTGCTGACGAATATTAACACCATAATCCAGGATCACAACAACAAGTTAAACATGTACAGCTGCTGACGAATATTAACACCATAATCCAGGATCACAACAACAAGTTAAACATGTACAGCTGCTGACGAATATTAACACCATAATCCAGGATCACAACAACAAGTTAAACATGTACAGCTGCTGACGAATATTAACACCATAATCCAGGATCACAACAACAAGTTAAACATGTACAGCTGCTGACGAATATTAACACCATAATCCAGGATCACAACAACAAGTTAAACATGTACAGCTGCTGACGAATATTAACACCATAATCCAGGATCACAACAACAAGTTAAACATGTACAGCTGCTGACGAATATTAACACCATAATCCATGATCACAACAACAAGTTAAACATGTACAGCTGCTGACGAATATTAACACCATAATCCAGGATCACAACAACAAGTTAAAACATGTACAGCTGCTGACGAATATTAACACCATAATCCAGCATCACAACAACAAGTTAAACATGTACAGCTGCTGACGAATATTAACACCATAATCCAGGATCACAACAACAAGTTAAACATGTACAGCTGCTGACGAATATTAACACCATAATCCAGGATCACAACAACAAGTTAAACATGTACAGCTGCTGACGAATATTAACACCATAATCCAGGATCACAACAACAAGTTAAATATGTACAGCTACTGACGAATATTAACACCATAATCCAGGATCACAACAACAAGTTAAACATGTACAGCTGCTGACGAATATTAACACCATAATCCAGGATCACAACAACAAGTTAAACATGTACAGCTGCTGACGAATATTAACACCATAATCCAGGATCACAACAACAAGTTAAACATGTACAGCTGCTGACGAATATTAACACCATAATCCAGGATCACAACAACAAGTTAAACATGTACAGCTACTGACGAATATTAACACCATAATCCAGGATCACAACAACAAGTTAAACATGTACAGCTGCTGACGAATATTAACACCATAATCCAGGATCACAACAACAAGTTAAACATGTACAGCTGCTGACGAATATTAACACCATAATCCAGGATCACAACAACAAGTTAAACATGTACAGCTGCTGACGAATATTAACACCATGATCCAGGATCACAACAACCAGTTAAACATGTACAGCTGCTGACGAATATTAACACCATGATCCAGGATCACAACAACAAGTTAAACATGTACAGCTGCTGACGAGTATTAACACCATAATCCATGATCACAACAACAAGTTAAACATGTACAGCTGCTGACGAGTATTAACACCATAATCCAGGATCACAACAACAAGTTAAACATGTACAGCTGCTGACGAATATTAACACCATAATCCAGGATCACAACAACAAGTTAAACATGTACAGTTGCTGACGAATATTAACACCATAATCCAGGATCACAACAACAAGTTAAACATGTACAGCTGCTGACGAATATTAACACCATAATCCAGGATCACAACAAGTTAAACATGTACAGCTGCTGACGAATATTAACACCATAATCCAGGATCACAACAACAAGTTAAACATGTACAGCTGCTGACGAATATTCTTGAGTTCTACTGATTGTCTTTATGCAACTATATCCATGTAGCCTGAAGTTTTGATCAATTCAGCTATATTTGTTGTATTATTATATGTACAAAAAGGCAGACCTGCCAGTAACGAGTGCCTCCCCTTTGAGTTGAAAGAGTGACAGGGCCAAAATCAGGGAATGTTCGAGCCAAAATGCCTGGACACACGGGAGTTGAAGCAATTTAAGTCATAGGATGAGGGCAGGATAGATTCTGGGAGAGAGTTCCAGAGCTCAGCTGTTGAATAGAAGAAAGATTGGGAATGTTGTTTCACTCTTGAGTTGAAGAGTTTCACAGAGTAGGTGTGGGATTGTGTTGCAAGACGGTCGTTACATGCTCTACGTAGTAGAGGTGGTATGCACTGAGAGAGTTTTTAGGAACACTGACTATTGTAATAGTGGTAGAATAGCGCGAGATTTGCAACTTTGCGGCGAAGAGAGAGAGGTTGCAACATGCAAACAATACTCAATACATGGACGCACTGTGACCCTATACAGAGTAAGAAGGTGCGCAGGGGTAAAGAACCCCCAGAGGCGATTGAGCACACCCAGCTGGGAAGCTGTTTAGCAAAGGTGGGAATATGGTCTTTCCAAGTGAGATCAGAAGAAAAAGAGACACCAAGAATACTGAGAAGATGAAGGGTCGCTTTGTGTATTATTGAAGTATAAGGGATAGACCTGTGGGAGTTCTTGACGGGTAGATAAATGAAGAAATTGGGTTTTGGAAGCATTGAATTAAGAAATAATTACAATTTACTTATTTATATATAGCTGATTTGATCTGAAGATCAATATAAATGGATATATCAGCATAAAGAAAATGGGAAGAGCTCACGAATATTTGTCAGTAGCTGTACAGGGAGGTGCAAAACGTATCCTGCCGCCTCCAGAACCTAACCCTTAAAAGATACGATGAAACATTTATTTGTTCTGTTTTCTGGCTACTATTAGACGATTGTATTCTGCAGACTAGGAAAGGTATATGGAAGTCAGAGTTAATTGAAAGTCTCTACCCTTATAATTCCCACAAATCCTTCCTAAATTACCTACAATCGTCTAATGACAGCCAGAATAAAGTGTTATATAATATGCGTCATAATCTTCTAAGGGTAAAGCGTCATTATTATTTCTTGCTATAAGCAAAAATATTGCTCAACATATCTGAATATATCTTGTTTTGTTTTTAATTTGTATTAATTTGTCCATTATTTTTACTATATAGACATAGTTGATGATATGTATGTACGACACACCTTTTGATAAATAATACTAACAAAAGTTGACAGAATGAATTAAAATGCAAAATTTGAATATTATACAAACTAAAACAGGAACGCACAATATAAAGGCAAAATAACATATCAAAATCACATATGGAAATTACGCATTGAAGATTTATCAAAATAATATTATGAAAAAAAAAACACATAAAAAGTACATCAATATATGAGCAAGTGAATTTGTTTCCCAAGCAAACTAGTTACACATACAGTAACGTACTCTCGTCATATTCAAGGAGGAACACTTATATAATTGATAACGTGATCCTCCTCATATGGTGTTTATATTGACACAGGCTCTTGTCCTTGACTGTAGAATTGACAAATGTGATCCTCCTCATATGGTGTTTATATTGCCACAGGCTTTTGTCCGTGACTGTGGAATTATCGGGTATCCACGACAGAAATACCGGCAAATTCTGTGTACCATCCGAAACACATAACGTTGTTGATTGTGTACCTGAATACTAGATACACCAGGAAGTGGGAGAGGCGAATTTCAAATAACATCTTAGCGTCTTGGGAGCTATTGTGATTGCGTAAACTATTGAGGATTTTGCTTGTGTTTTTGTCATTTTCGAACAATGTATTTTAGCTTGTCCCCTAGGCTAACAAAAACACCTTCTCAGACTTACTTCAAACTCAAAAATTCCCACCCAGATCCCCTTCAAGCAAAATGTGTACGTATATCGATAGCAACAAAATCCAGGCTAAGGACGATTTCTTATACGTTACAGGCTCGCTATCAGTCGGCCAGAAAAATATCGACACCTGCATGGGATAAGCGTCTTATTATCACCAGACTAAAATGATAAACGTCTTCAAATCTTCAAACGTGCAAATCTTTAAATTATTGGCGCGAAATAGGGGGGAGCCCCAAAAGACCCCCCTCGGACCAAATAGGGATACAAATCATATTAGCTATCCATAATAATCTACTCATTAAAAGGTATATTGATTGTATTATACCTATTCAATAAAAGGATAGAAAGGTATATCACTATCCATATACCCAATTAATTTGATATACCTCTTTCATGCCCATTTTATACCCATTTAATATAATAGGATAGAAAGGTATACCCCTGTCCATATACTAAATTATCTTATATACCCTCTTCATAACTTTGTATACCCATTTAATATAAGGATAGCGAAACACTCACTCACCCTTCATCCTTACCCTCTTAACACACACACACACACACACACCTACATACACTCACTCACCCTTCATCCTTCCCCTCTTAACACACACACACACCTACACACACATACACTCACTCACCCTTCATCCTTCCCCTCTTAACACACACACACACACACACACACCCCTACATCTACACACACACACTCACTCATTGTGTATTTTCAGCTCATGAGGCTGCCATTCTTTAATAAACCGTTTATTATTATTATTAATTATTATTATTATTACCCTTCATCCTTCCCCTCTTCACTCACACACACACACACTCACTTTCACACACACACACACTTTGCATCTCTCTCTCACACACACACACACACACACACACACACACACACACACACACACACACACACACACACACACACACACACACACACACACACACACACACACACACACACACACACACAAAAATGGTACAAGGCGAGATGGGTATCATATGGTTCACCTAAGCTACTGGTCAACCTAAGCCTTCGGGTGAGACTGGTACCGTAGTGAGAATGGTACCACACAGATTAACCCTAAGCCTTCGTTTCCAGATGTCGCCAATTGGCTAAAATAAAGACTACACACACATCCACAGCCATTCCAACGATACATAAACACTTAACATGCATTTCACGCAATACATTCCCAGTTAAGGAGGCGCGATAATAATGAGCTTAGCTCGCATTGCGTGGATTCCCCTTGACGAAACAAGCAAAGTGAATAACACACACACACACACACACACACACACACATAGCATAACACCCACGATATTGTAATGGCTATGGGAAACTAAAACAAAACTATTGTTGCTCTGTTAAATACAAACATGACATCAATGGTGGAATTCGAAAATTCTGAGCTAATATATAATCCTACATTATTAATGGGTGGTTCAATTATGAATATTATGTTTCAAGCCCTGGAGGATTATGACGCGTTTAAACAATGTACTCTGGTTATCATTAGACGATTTTATTCATCTAGAGTAATCCAGCTAGCTCTCACAAACACTTCCTATTTATTTCACTATACTAAACAAGCACACCACACTTCTTTTCAATAAAAAAAAAAAAAAAAAAAAAAAAAAAAAAAAAAAAAAACACGCTTAAAATAGCGACTATCATTAAACTTTGAGGGAGACACTTGTTACATACAGGTTGCCTTTTGTCTCCTTCATACACATAGCACAAAGCATATCCTGTGCCAAAGGCATATTTCTGGCCCATTAGCTTCTTACAGATACTTAATATATAGCATAAAATTGCCTATTGATAACCGGAATAAAAGACGGAAAAATGTATACTGCAAGGTGTAACTAAACAGAATACTCAGGACGCACTATTGTTCTATTGTCTGGCTATTACTAGACGATTATATTCATATTAGGAAGGGTATATGGAAGTAAGAGGGTTGATTGGACCAGTCTTTACGCATTGTACTCTCACAGACTCTTGCTAAGCTGTATAAAATGGTCTAGAAATAGCCCAAACTGTCATACTGTGGCAGGGGTTAATACAAATGGTCTAGTAATAACCCAAACTGTCATACTGTGGCAGGGGTTAATACAAATGATCTAGTAATAACCCAAACTGTCATACTGTGGCAGGGGTTAATACAAATGGTCTAGTAATAACCCAAACTGTCATACTGTGGCAGGGGTTAATACAAATGGTCTAGTAATAACTCAAACTGTCATACTGTGGCAGGGGTTAATACAAATGGTCTAGTAATAACCCAAACTGTCATACTGTGGCAGGGGTTAATACAAATGGTCTAGTAATAGCCCAAACTGTCATACTGTGGCAGGGGTTAATACAAATGGTCTAGTAATAACCCAAACTGTCATACTGTGGCAGGGGTTAGTACAAATGGTCTAGTAATAACCCAAACTGTCATGCTGTGGCAGGGGTTAATACAAATGGTCTAGTAATAACCCAAAGTGTCATACTGTGGCAGGGGTTAATACAAATGGTCTAGTAATAACCCAAACTGTCATACTGTGGCAGGGGTTAATACAAAATGGTCTAGTAATAACCCCAACTGTCATACTGTGGCAGGGGTTAATACAAATGGTCTAGTAATAACCCAAACTGTCATACTGTGGCAGGGGTTAATACAAATGGTCTAGTAATAACCCAAACTGTCATACTGTGGCAGGGGTTAATACAAATGGTCTAGTAATAGCCCAAACCGTCATACTGTGGCAGGGGTTAATACATATGGTCTAGTAATAACCCAAACTGTCATACTGTGGCAGGGGTTAATACAAATGGTCTAGTAATAACCCAAACTGTCATACTGTGGCAGGGGTTAATACAAATGGTCTAGTAATAACCCAAACTGTCATACTGTGGCAGGGGTTAATACAAATGGTCTAGTAATAACCCAAACTGTCATACTGTGGCAGGGGTTAATACAAATGGTCTAGTAATAACCCAAACTGGCATACTGTGGCAGGGGTTAATACAAATGGTCTAGTAATAGCCCAAACCGTCATACTGTGGCAGGGGTTAATACAAATGGTCTAGTAATACCCCTAACTGTCATACTGTGGCAGGGGTTAATACAAATGGTCTAGTAATAACCCAAACTGTCATACTGTGCCAGGGGTTAATACAAATGGTCTAGTAATAACCCAAACTGTCATACTGTGGCAGGGGTTAATACAAATGGTCTAGTAATAACCCAAACTGTCATACTGTGGCAGGGGTTAATACAAATGGTCTAGTAATAACCCAAACTGTCATACTGTGGCAGGGGTTAATACAAATGGTCTAGTAATAACCCAAACTGTCATGCTGTGGCAGGGGTTAATACAAATGGTCTAGTAATAACCCAAAGTGTCCATACTGTGGCAGGGGTTAATACAAATGGTCTTGTAATAACCCAAACTGTCATACTGTGGCAGGGGTTAATACAAATGGTCTAGTAATAACCCAAACTGTCATACTGTGGCAGGGGTTAATACAAATGGTCTAGTAATAACCCAAACTGTTATACTGTGGCAGGTGTTAATACAAATGGTCTAGTAATAACCCAAACTGTCATACTGTGGCAGGGGTTAATACAAATGGTCTAGTAATAACCCAAACTGTCATGCTGTGGCAGGGGTTAATACAAATGGTCTAGTTATAACCCAAACTGTCATACTGTGGCAGGGGTTAGTACAAATGGTCTAGTAATAACCCAAACTGTCATGCTGTGGCAGGGGTTAATACAAATGGTCTAGTAATAACCCAAAGTGTCATACTGTGGCAGGGGTTAATACAAATGGTCTAGTAATAACCCAAACTGTCATACTGTGGCAGGGGTTAATACAAATGGTCTAGTAATAACCCCAACTGTCATACTGTGGCAGGGGTTAATACAAATGGTCTAGTAATAACCCAAACTGTCATACTGTGGCAGGGGTTAATACAAATGGTCTAGTAATAACCCAAACTGTCATACTGTGGCAGGGGTTAATACAAATGGTCTAGTAATAACCCAAACTGTCATACTGTGGCAGGGGTTAATACAAATGGTCTAGTAATAACCCAAACTGTCATACTGTGGCAGGGGTTAATACAAATGGTCTAGTAATAACCCAAACTGTCATACTGTGGCAGGGGTTAATACAAATGGTCTAGTAATAACCCAAACTGTCATACTGTGGCAGGGGTTAATACAAAGGGGTAGTTACAAGATCGCCATTAACCCCTTTACTACCGGGTCCGTACTTTTAACTATATTCTGGCTACTATTAGACGATTGTATTCAGTTTAAAAAGGGCCTCCAGCAATTAACCAGTTTCAAACTATCTCGCTTAACCCTTTGTACCACCGCAGAACCTTTTTAAACTGCACAAAATCCTCTAAATATAGCAAAAATAAAATTAAAAAGAAGTTTCCGGGACTCAAAGGGTTAAGGAGATTTTTGTTATCCCATTTTTGCTTTCTGGACCTCCATCAAGCTTTAAAAAACATCCCTTTGAAATAAATATGTATATTTTTCGGTAGTAAAATGTCCCGGTTCCTCCAAAATTACGGGCTCGCTATCGCTCGAAAGGTCTCATCATTGACGACAAAATGGGGCAATACGTCATCAATCACCAAGCTAATCGAGTGAATGTCTTAAGTCCTCAAAACTCCTGGGGCTAAGCATGAATGTACACCAGTGGCTATGCTCACAGAAACCCCAAGAACAGGTCAAGGCATGGTCAAAATAAAAGTGTACAATACATCAAATACGAGTGTACAGTACATCAAATACGAGTGTACAGTACATCAAATAAGAGTGTACAGTACATCAAATAAGTGTGTATAATACATCAAATAAGAGTGTACAGTACATCAAATAAGAGTGTACAGTACATCAAATAAGTGTGAAAATACATCAAATAAGAGTGTACAATACATCAAATAAGAGTGTACAGTACATCAAATAAGAGTGTACAGTACATCAAATAAGAGTGTACAGTACATCAAATAAGAGTGTACAATACATCAAATAAGAGTGTACAGCACATCAAATAAGATTGTACAGTACATCAAATAAGAGTGTACAGTACATCAAATAAGAGTGTACAATACATCAAATAAGAGTGTACATTATATCAAATAAGATTGTACAGTACATCAAATAAGAGTGTACAGTACATCAAATAAGAGTGTACAGTAAATCAAATAAGAGTGTACAGTACATCAAATAAGATTGTACAGTACATCAAATAAGAGTGTAGAGTACATCAAATAAGAGTGTACAGTACATCAAATAAGAGTGTACAGTACATCAAATAAGAGTGTACAGTACATCAAATAAGAGTGTACAGTACATCAAATTAGAGTGAAACTTACATCAAAACCCTTGAGGCCGCGTCATACAGAGGTCGACCGCGACCCGACAGAAACCCGAAGGCAATGACTTGCAAAAAAAATTTCAAATTTTTGCGGGTTCTAGTGTATTTGGCCCAAAAATCGGGCGACATCGAGTATGATTCTGGTATGTTCGAGTCGTTCTAGTCATGCTCTGGTCATCACCCAAAAGTTCGGATGAGTCGGCCAAAAGTTAGTGCATGCGTTAACTTTTGGGAACTCCTCGAGTGCGTTCGGGTCAAATAACCGTTACAAAATCCTCGAGTCACCTTCGATTTACATTCGATTCGTATTCGGCTTACATTTTACCATATTCTGATCGCATTCGACCTATGCGAGTCACTTTCGAGTCAAAAAATTTAACTGGATTCATACCAGAATTGATCGAACCTAAGTGGACTTAGACCCGATGATTTAGACCGTAACCCGAATTAGACTCGATGCTCACTGGAAAATTCCTACATAAACTTGTTCGAACTTCTACTGTTCTCGATGCTGACCCGAATTCTAGGATGGTGACTGGATGGATACCCGAATACTACTAGAAAATGACGCGGTGCATGTCCGACATTCCTAATTAGACTCGATGAATATTCGATCGTGATCCGAATGACTAGAATGTAAGTCGAAGGGTTGTCGAAGTCAAGTCGAATCAAACCCGAATGCGAGTAAAGGGAATAGGATATAAAAGAAAATTAAATTGAAAAAAAAAAACAAAAAAACAGAGAAATGTGTCACATCCCAATATGATATATATTAAATTGACATTGAAATGTTTTGACCATGTTAACATGTTATTACTTTAAACAAATCAACAGCAAAGATCAACATCAACAAATAAGAAAATACCACAGAAATTTAACACATCCCAATATGATATAAATAATATTGACATTGAAAAAATTTGACTATAATTAAATGTTAACATGATATTACTTTAACCAAATCAACATCCTTGAGCAACATGTTCGTGAATAATAATCAGAAAACAATATAAAAGTTTAACATATAAAGTGACATGGACATGCAGTCCAAAGTAAGGTAACCATTTCTTTTGTTATTTCACTTAGAGACTTTGACCAAATATAATAATAATAAATTAGGGGATTTATCTTAATGAAGTGAGACTTTGACCAAATATAATAATAATAAATTAGGGGATTTATCTTAATGAAGTGAGACTTTGACCAAATATAATAATAATAAATTAGGGGATTTATCTTAATGAAGTGAGACTTTGACCAAATATAATAATAATAAATTAGGGGATTTATCTTAATGAAGTGAGACTTTGACCAAATATATTAATAATAAAGTAGGGGCTATATCTTAATGAACTTATGTTTCAAGGATATATATATATATATATATATACTGTATATATATATATATATTATAACAACTTTATAACTAGCATTAACTATCTCCTGCCTCAAGATTGCCAACTCCAATGCCTCGTCATCCATCTCTTCTGGTCGTGATGGGTCCGGGAGGTTGCTTTCCTGTGACATGTTGTTGTGTTGGGTGCACTGTACAAATGAAGCTTGTGTGAGCACACCCTCTCTTTATATAGTGGGGTGATGCATAACTTCAAAATCGTGTCATAATCTACTTATTCTAGTCACGTTCGACTTACATTCTAGTTTCCTTCCGGTTGGGTTCCTGACTTCGGGTGGGGTTCGATTTTCATTCGGTTTTAAGTCGGGTTACTTTGGGTGTAATTCGGTTTTAACTCGGGTCGGTATCTGCTACTCGGGTCACCGTCTATTAGCTTTCGACTCATGGTCGATTCAATTCCGTTCTACTTCTGGTTAGTTTAGAGTAATATACGGGATAGCATCGACTCGTATTCGAGACGCATTAGAGTCCCTCGGGTTGCATTCGAAATGCTTTCTAGCCATAGTCGTGGTACGAGTCTCATTCGGGGACTTCGGGTGAATTCGGGTGAAAAGTGCAAGTCATTGCCTTCGGGTTACTGTCGGGTCGCGGTCGACCTCTGTATGACGCGGCCTTTACTTCCGTGCTCCAATATGTACACCGTAGAACAAGCAACACGCTAGGTCTTCACTAGGTATACAGTCGGGAGCAAAAGTCGGGGCACACATCGATTACCGCATATACAGTACATGTCCATGATAAAAACTATATTTTACAAAAGCTAACACATGAGTTACGTGAATAAACGTGTCTACACTCATCCAGGATTAAACCACTATCTCTCAAATACACTTGAGTTACACGATACAATGTTTCTACCCTCATTCAGACTCCAACCACTTCCATATACCCTTCCTAACCTGAATTACAAATAAATGCATAATATTATTTTTAAAGGGTTAATTCTCCCTACAGAGCAAGCGCGAGGGTTGCATTAGTGTGAAGTATAGCTCACAAATACACGCGAGTTACAGGAATAAAAAACACGATATTATATTTTGAACAATTTAAGGGGAGGTATGTCGTTTTTCTGGAACCCCTTTTCCCACATGTTTAGACCCATTAGTTTTCATATTTTAAGACGTTCGGCCCATTAGTTTGTAGATTTTAATAGAAATTCGTCCCATTTCTTCATCAATATCAAGACCTTTCATACCATTTAGGTGTTAATTTTTTCCTGACGAGCGACAGCGAGCCTGTCTTAAGTATTTCAAACTAATGGAGCGAAACAGGGAGGGCCATTAATAAAGAGAACTCAATTTACTGACAGCTTAAAACAAAGCAACTGTAGCTGAGGAGGGCATGCACCAGACAGATGGCGCTGATAGACCGCTCGTCGCCACCATAGGTCCCACAGATGGCGCGCAATTACACAGACGGCGTCAAGCTGTCTGCCCAACATTCAGGGGGGAT
>JBAKBP010038306.1:0-16305 GCA_037953745.1 Lithodes maja
CTTTAGTGTCCAATCTCAGAAAATAGTTTTTGAGAAAATATTATTTTGTCAATTCAATGTTAATTATCTTAGTTTTTAGGGTGATTTTAGCTCTATTATATGTCTACCTCTCGTGTATTAAGATAGCCCAGTTATAGGGGCTCTAAATCGTGTTTTGTGTCTCCACCATACAAGACCAATTCACTTTAGTGTCCAATCTCAGAAAATAGTTTTTGAGAAAATATTATTTTGTCAATTCAATGTTAATTATCTTAGTTTTTAGGGTGATTTTAGCTCTATTATGTGTCTAACTCTCGTGTAGATAGCCCAGTTATAGAGGCTCTAAATCCCATTTTGTGTCTCCACCATACAAGACCAATTCACTTTAGTGTCCAATCTCAGAAAATAGTTTTTGAGAAAATATTATTTTGTCAATTCAATGTTAATTAGCCTAGTTTTTAGGGTGATTTTAGCTCTATTATATGTCTACCTCTCGTGTATTAAGATAGCCCAGTTATATTGGCTCTAAATCCCGTTTTGTGTCTCCACCATACAAGACCAATTCACTTTAGTGTCCAATCTCAGAAAATAGTTTTTGAGACAATATTATTTTGTCAATTCAATGTTAATTAGCCTAGTTTTTAGGGTGATTTTAGCTCTATTATGTGTCTACCTCTCATGTATTAAGGTAGCCCAGTTATAGAGGCTCTAAATCCCGTTTTGTGTCTCCACCATACAAGACCAATTCACTTTAGTGTCCAATCTCAGAAAATAGTTTTTGAGAAAATATTATTTTGTCAATTCAATGTTAATTAGCCTAGTTTTTAGGGTGATTTTAGCTCTATTATATGTCTACCTCTCGTGTATTAAGATAGCCCAGTTATAGAGGCTCTAAATCCCGTTTTTATGTCTCCACCATACAAGACCAATTCACTTTAGTGTCCAATCTCAGAAAATAGTTTTTGAGAAAATATTATTTTGTCAATTCAATGTTAATTAGACTAGTTTTTAGGGTGATTTTAGCTCTATTATATGTCTAGCTCTCATGTATTAAGATAGCCCAGTTATAGAGGCTCTAAATCCCATTTTTATGTCTCCACCATACAAGACCAATTCACTTTAGTGTCCAATCTCAGAAAATAGTTTTTGAGAAAATATTATTTTGTCAATTCAATGTTAATTAGCCTAGTTTTTAGGGTGATTTTAGCTCTATTATATGTCTACCTCTCGTGTATTAAGATAGCCCAGTTATAGAGGCTCTAAATCCCGTTTTTATGTCTCCACCATACAAGACCAATTCACTTTAGTGTCCAATCTCAGAAAATAGTTTTTGAGAAAATATTATTTTGTCAATTCAATGTTAATTAGCCTAGTGTTTAGGGTGATTTTAGCTCTATTATATGTCTACCTCTCGTGTATTAAGATAGCCCAGTTATAGAGGCTCTAAATCCCGTTTTTATGTCTCCACCATACAAGACCAATTCACTTTAGTGTCCAATCTCAGAAAATAGTTTTTGAGAAAATATTATTTTGTCAATTCAATGTTAATTAGCCTAGTGTTTAGGGTGATTTTAGCTCTATTATATGTCTACCTCTCGTGTAGATAGCCCAGTTATAGAGGCTCTAAATCCCGTTTATATTATTTTGTCAATTCAATGTTAATTAGCCTAGTTTTTAGGGTGATTTTAGCTCTATTATATGTCTACCTCTCATGTATTAAGATAGCCCAGTTATAGGGGCTCTAAATCCCATTTTATGTCTCCACCGTACAAGACCAATTCACTTTAGTGTCCAATCTCAGAAAATAGTTTTTGAGAAAACATTATTTTGTCAATTCAATGTTAATTAGCCTAGTTTTTAGGGTGATTTTAGCTCTATTATATGTCTACCTCTCGTGTATTAAGATAGCCCAGTTATAGAGGCTCTAAATCCCGTTTTTATGTCTCCACCATACAAGACCAATTCACTTTAGTGTCCAATCTCAGAAAATAGTTTTTGAGAAAATATTATTTTGTCAATTCAATGTTAATTAGCCTAGTTTTTAGGGTGATTTTAGCTCTATTATATGTCTACCTCTCATGTATTAAGATAGCCCAGTTATAGGGGCTCTAAATCCCGTTTTTATGTCTCCACCATACAAGACCAATTCACTTTAGTGTCCAATCTCAGAAAATAGTTTTGAGAAAATATTATTTTGTCAATTCAATGTTAATTAGCCTAGTTTTTAGGGTGATTTTAGCTCTATTATATGTCTACCTCTCATGTATTAAGATAGCCCAGTTATAGGGGCTCTAAATCCCGTTTTTATGTCTCCACCGTACAAGACCAATTCACTTTAGTGTCCAATCTCAGAAAATAGTTTTTGAGAAAATATTATTTTGTCAATTCAATGTTAATTAGCCTAGTTTTTAGGGTGATTTTAGCTCTATTATATGTCTACCTCTCGTGTATTAAGATAGCCCAGTTATAGGGGCTCTAAATCCCGTTTTTGTGTCTCCACCATACAAGACCAATTCACTTTAGTGTCCAATCTCAGAAAATAGTTTTTGAGAAAATATTATTTTGTCAATTCAATGTTAATTAGCCTAGTTTTTAGGGTGATTTTAGCTCTATTATATGTCTACCTCTCATGTATTAAGATAGCCCAGTTATAGGGGCTCTAAATCCCGTTTTTGTGTCTCCACCATACAAGACCAATTCACTTTAGTGTCCAATCTCAGAAAATAGTTTTTGAGAAAATATTATTTTGTCAATTCAATGTTAATTAGCCTAGTTTTTAGGGTGATTTTAGCTCTATTATATGTCTACCTCTCATGTATTAAGATAGCCCAGTTATAGGGGCTCTAAATCCCGTTTTTGTGTCTCCACCATACAAGACCAATTCACTTTAGTGTCCAATCTCAGAAAATAGTTTTTGAGAAAATATTATTTTGTCAATTCAATGTTAATTAGCCTAGTTTTTAGGGTGATTTTAGCTCCATTATATGTCTACCTCTCATGAATTAAGATAGCCCAGTTATAAGGGCTCTAAATCCCGTTTTTGTGTCTCCACCATACAAGACCAATTCACTTTAGTGTCCAATCTCAGAAAATAGTTTTTGAGAAAATATTATTTTGTCAATTCAATGTTAATTAGCCTAGTTTTTAGGGTGATTTTAGCTCTATTATATGTCTACCTCTCATGTATTAAGATAGCCCAGTTATAGGGGCTCTAAATCCCGTTTTTGTGTCTCCACCATACAAGACCAATTCACTTTAGTGTCAAATCTCAGAAAATAGTTTTTGGAGAAAATATTATTTTGTCAATTCAATGTTAATTAGCCTAGTTTTTAGGGTGATTTTAGCTCTATTATATGTCTACCTCTCATGTATTAAGATAGCCCAGTTATAGGGGCTCTAAATCGTGTTTTGTGTCTCCACCATACAAGACCAATTCACTTTAGTGTCCAATCTCAGAAAATAGTTTTTGGAGAAAATATTATTTTGTCAATTCAATGTTAATTAGCCTAGTTTTTAGGGTGATTTTAGCTCTATTATATGTCTACCTCTCATGTATTAAGATAGCCCAGTTATAGGGGCTCTAAATCGTGTTTTGTGTCTCCACCATACAAGACCAATTCACTTTAGTGTCCAATCTCAGAAAATAGTTTTTGAGAAAATATTATTTTGTCAATTCAATGTTAATTAGTCTAGTTTGTAGGGTGATTTTAGCTCTATTATATGTCTACCTCTCGTGTATTAAGATAGCCCAGTTATAGGGGCTCTAAATCGTGTTTTGTGTCTCCACCATACAAGACCAATTCACTTTAGTGTCCAATCTCAGAAAATAGTTTTTGAGAAAATATTATTTTGTGAATTCAATGTTAATTATCTTAGTTTTTAGGGTGATTTTAGCTCTATTATATGTCTACCTCTCATGTATTAAGATAGCCCAGTTATAGGGGCTCTAAATCCCGTTTTATGTCTCCACCAATTCACTTTAGTGTCCAATCTCAGAAAATAGTTTTTGAGAAAATATTATTTTGTCAATTCAATGTTAATTATCTTAGTTTTTAGGGTGATTTTAGCTCTATTATGTGTCTACCTCTCGTGTAGATAGCCCAGTTATAGAGGCTCTAAATCCCATTTTGTGTCTCCACCATACAAGACCAATTCACTTTAGTGTCCAATCTCAGAAAATAGTTTTTGAGAAA
This sequence comes from Lithodes maja, assembly GCA_037953745.1. NCBI lineage: Eukaryota > Metazoa > Arthropoda > Malacostraca > Decapoda > Lithodidae > Lithodes > Lithodes maja. Next base: position 4,173 of record JBAKBP010038306.1, read on the forward strand.
ATATTATTTTGTCAATTCAATGTTAATTAGCCTAGTTTTTAGGGTGATTTTAGCTCTATTATGTGTCTACCTCTCGTGTATTAAGATAGCCCAGTTATAGAGGCTCTAAATCCCGTTTTGTGTCTCCACCATACAAGACCAATTCACTTTAGTGTCCAATCTCAGAAAATAGTTTTTGAGAAAATATTATTTTGTCAATTCAATGTTAATTAGCCTAGTTTTTAGGGTGATTTTAGCTCTATTATGTGTCTACCTCTCATGTATTAAGATATAGAGTATATAAGTTATAGAGGCTCTAAATCCCGTTTTGTGTCTCCACCATACAAGACCAATTCACTTTAGTGTCCAATCTCAGAAAATAGTTTTTGAGAAAATATTATTTTGTCAATTCAATGTTAATTAGACTAGTTTTTAGGGTGATTTTAGCTCTATTATATGTCTACCTCTCGTGTATTAAGATAGCCCAGTTATAGAGGCTCTAAATCCCGTTTTTATGTCTCCACCATACAAGACCAATTCACTTTAGTGTCCAATCTCAGAAAATAGTTTTTGAGAAAATATTATTTTGTCAATTCAATGTTAATTAGCCTTGTTTTTAGGGTGATTTTAGCTCTATTATATGTCTACCTCTCATGTATTAAGATAGCCCAGTTATAGGGGCTCTAAATCCCGTTTTTATGTCTCCACCATACAAGACCAATTCACTTTAGTGTCCAATCTCAGAAAATAGTTTTTGAGAAAATATTATTTTGTCAATTCAATGTTAATTAGCCTAGTTTTTAGGGTGATTTTAGCTCTATTATGTGTCTACCTCTCGTGTATTAAGATAACCCAGTTATAGAGGCTCTAAATCCCGTTTTGTGTCTCCACCATACAAGACCAATTCACTTTAGTGTCCAATCTCAGAAAATAGTTTTTGAGAAATTATTATTTTGTCAATTCAATGTTAATTATCTTAGTTTTTAGGGTGATTTTAGCTCTATTATATGTCTACCTCTCGTGTATTAAGATAGCCCAGTTATATTGGCTCTAAATCCCGTTTTGTGTCTCCACCATACAAGACCAATTCACTTTAGTGTCCAATCTCAGAAAATAGTTTTTGAGAAATTATTATTTTGTCAATTTAATGTTAATTATCTTAGTTTTTAGGGTGATTTTAGCTCTATTATATGTCTACCTCTCGTGTATTAAGATAGCCCAGTTATAGAGGCTCTAAATCCCGTTTTGTGTCTCCACCATACAAGACCAATTCACTTTAGTGTCCAATCTCAGAAAATAGTTTTTGAGAAATTATTATTTTGTCAATTCAATGTTAATTAGCCTAGTTTTTAGGGTGATTTTAGCTCTATTATATGTCTACCTCTCGTGTAGATAGCCCAGTTATATTGGCTCTAAATCCCGTTTTGTGTCTCCACCATACAAGACCAATTCACTTTAGTGTCCAATCTCAGAAAATAGTTTTTGAGAAATTATTATTTTGTCAATTCAATGTTAATTAGCCTAGTTTTTAGGGTGATTTTAGCTCTATTATATGTCTACCTCTCATGTATTAAGATAGCCCAGTTATAGGGGCTCTAAATCCCGTTTTGTGTGTCCACCATACAAGACCAATTCACTTTAGTGTCCAATCTCAGAAAATAGTTTTTGAGAAAATATTATTTTGTCAATTCAATGTTAATTATCTTAGTTTTTAGGGTGATTTTAGCTCTATTATATGTCTACCTCTCATGTATTAAGATAGCCCAGTTATAGGGGCTCTAAATCGTGTTTTGTGTCTCCACCATACAAGACCAATTCACTTTAGTGTCCAATCTCAGAAAATAGTTTTTGAGAAAATATTATTTTGTCAATTCAATGTTAATTAGCCTAGTTTTTACGGTGATTTTAGCTCTATTATATGTCTACCTCTCATGTATTAAGATAGCCCAGTTATAGGGGCTCTAAATCGTGTTTTGTGTCTCCACCATACAAGACCAATTCACTTTAGTGTCCAATCTCAGAAAATAGTTTTTGAGAAAATATTATTTTGTCAATTCAATGTTAATTATCTTAGTTTTTAGGGTGATTTTAGCTCTATTATATGTCTACCTCTCGTGTATTAAGATAGCCCAGTTATAGGGGCTCTAAATCGTGTTTTGTGACTCCACCATACAAGACCAATTCACTTTAGTGTCCAATCTCAGAAAATAGTTTTTGAGAAAATATTATTTTGTCAATTCAATGTTAATTATCTTAGTTTTTAGGGTGATTTTAGCTCTATTATGTGTCTAACTCTCGTGTAGATAGCCCAGTTATAGAGGCTCTAAATCCCATTTTGTGTCTCCACCATACAAGACCAATTCACTTTAGTGTCCAATCTCAGAAAATAGTTTTTGAGAAAATATTATTTTGTCAATTCAATGTTAATTAGCCTAGTTTTTAGGGTGATTTTAGCTCTATTATATGTCTACCTCTCGTGTATTAAGATAGCCCAGTTATATTGGCTCTAAATCCCGTTTTGTGTCTCCACCATACAAGACCAATTCACTTTAGTGTCCAATCTCAGAAAATAGTTTTTGAGAAAATATTATTTTGTCAATTCAATGTTAATTAGCCTAGTTTTTAGGGTGATTTTAGCTCTATTATGTGTCTACCTCTCATGTATTAAGATAGCCCAGTTATAGAGGCTCTAAATCCCGTTTTGTGTCTCCACCATACAAGACCAATTCACTTTAGTGTCCAATCTCAGAAAATAGTTTTTGAGAAAATATTATTTTGTCAATTCAATGTTAATTAGCCTAGTTTTTAGGGTGATTTTAGCTCTATTATATGTCTACCTCTCGTGTATTAAGATAGCCCAGTTATAGAGGCTCTAAATCCCGTTTTTATGTCTCCACCATACAAGACCAATTCACTTTAGTGTCCAATCTCAGAAAATAGTTTTTGAGAAAATATTATTTTGTCAATTCAATGTTAATTAGACTAGTTTTTAGGGTGATTTTAGCTCTATTATATGTCTAGCTTTCATGTATTAAGATAGCCCAGTTATAGAGGCTCTAAATCCCGTTTTTATGTCTCCACCATACAAGACCAATTCACTTTAGTGTCCAATCTCAGAAAATAGTTTTTGAGAAAATATTATTTTGTCAATTCAATGTTAATTAGCCTAGTTTTTAGGGTGATTTTAGCTCTATTATATGTCTACCTCTCGTGTATTAAGATAGCCCAGTTATAGAGGCTCTAAATCCCGTTTTTATGTCTCCACCATACAAGACCAATTCACTTTAGTGTCCAATCTCAGAAAATAGTTTTTGAGAAAATATTATTTTGTCAATTCAATGTTAATTAGCCTAGTGTTTAGGGTGATTTTAGCTCTATTATATGTCTACCTCTCGTGTATTAAGATTGCCCAGTTATAGAGGCTCTAAATCCCGTTTTGTGTCTCCACCATACAAGACCAATTCACTTTAGTGTCCAATCTCAGAAAATAGTTTTTGAGAAAATATTATTTTGTCAATTCAATGTTAATTAGCCTAGTTTTTAGGGTGATTTTAGCTCTATTATGTGTCTACCTCTCGTGTATTAAGATAGCCCAGTTATAGAGGCTCTAAATCCCGTTTTGTGTCTCCACCATACAAGACCAATTCACTTTAGTGTCCAATCTCAGAAAATAGTTTTTGAGAAATATTATTTTGTCAATTCAATGTTAATTAGCCTAGTTTTTAGGGTGATTTTAGCTCTATCATGTGTCTACCTCTCGTGTATTAAGATAGCCCAGTTATAGAGGCTCTAAATCGTGTTTTGTGTCTCCACCATACAAGACCAATTCACTTTAGTGTCCAATCTCAGAAAATAGTTTTTGAGAAAATATTATTTTGTCAATTCAATGTTAATTATCTTAGTTTTTAGGGTGATTTTAGCTCTATTATGTGTCTACCTCTCATGTATTAAGATAGCCCAGTTATAGAGGCTCTAAATCCCGTTTTATGTCTCCACCATACAAGACCAATTCACTTTAGTGTCCAATCTCAGAAAATAGTTTTTGAGAAAATATTATTTTGTCAATTCAATGTTAATTATCTTAGTTTTTAGGGTGATTTTAGCTCTATTATATGTCTACCTCTCGTGTAGATAGCCCAGTTATAGAGGCTCTAAATCGTGTTTTGTGTCTCCACCATACAAGACCAATTCACTTTAGTGTCCAATCTCAGAAAATAGTTTTGAGAAAATATTATTTTGTCAATTCAATGTTAATTATCTTAGTTTTTAGGGTGATTTTAGCTCTATTATATGTCTACCTCTCGTGTAGATAGCCCAGTTATAGAGACTCTAAATCGTGTTTTGTGTCTCCACCATACAAGACCAATTCACTTTAGTGTCCAATCTCAGAAAATAGTTTTTGAGAAAATATATTTTTGTCAATTCAATGTTAATTATCTTAGTTTTTAGGGTGATTTTAGCTATTATATGTCTACCTCTCGTGTAGATAGCCCAGTTATAGAGGCTCTAAATCGTGTTTTGTGTCTCCACCATACAAGACCAATTCACTTTAGTGTCCAATCTCAGAAAATAGTTTTTGAGAAAATATTATTTTGTCAATTCAATGTTAATTAGCCTAGTTTTTAGGGTGATTTTAGCTCTATTATGTGTCTACCTCTCGTGTATTAAGATAGCCCAGTTATAGAGGCTCTAAATCCCGTTTTGTGTCTCCACCATACAAGACCAATTCACTTTAGTGTCCAATCTCAGAAAATAGTTTTTGAGAAAATATTATTTTGTCAATTCAATGTTAATTAGCCTAGTTTTTAGGGTGATTTTAGCTCTATTATGTGTCTACCTCTCGTGTATTAAGATAGCCCAGTTATAGAGGCTCTAAATCCCGTTTTGTGTCTCCACCATACAAGACCAATTCACTTTAGTGTCCAATCTCAGAAAATAGTTTTTGAGAAAATATTATTTTGTCAATTCAATGTTAATTAGCCTAGTTTTTAGGGTGATTTTAGCTCTATTATGTGTCTACCTCTCGTGTATTAAGATAGCCCAGTTATAGAGGCTCTAAATCGTGTTTTGTGTCTCCACCATACAAGACCAATTCACTTTAGTGTCCAATCTCAGAAAATAGTTTTTGAGAAAATATTATTTTGTCAATTCAATGTTAATTATCTTAGTTTTTAGGGTGATTTTAGCTCTATTATGTGTCTACCTCTCGTGTATTAAGATAGCCCAGTTATAGGGGCTCTAAATCCCGTTTTGTGTCTCCACCATACAAGACCAATTCACTTTAGTGTCCAATCTCAGAAAATAGTTTTTGAGAAAATATTATTTTGTCAATTCAATGTTAATTAGCCTAGTTTTTAGGGTGATTTTAGCTCTATTATGTGTCTACCTCTCGTGTATTAAGATAGCCCAGTTATAGAGGCTCTAAATCCCGTTTTGTGTCTCCACCATACAAGACCAATTCACTTTAGTGTCCAATCTCAGAAAATAGTTTTTGAGAAAATATTATTTTGTCAATTCAATGTTAATTAGCCTAGTTTTTAGGGTGATTTTAGCTCTATTATGTGTCTACCTCTCGTGTATTAAGATAGCCCAGTTATAGAGGCTCTAAATCCCGTTTTGTGTCTCCACCATACAAGACCAATTCACTTTAGTGTCCAATCTCAGAAAATAGTTTTTGAGAAAATATTATTTTGTCAATTCAATGTTAATTAGCCTAGTTTTTAGGGTGATTTTAGCTCTATTATGTGTCTACCTCTCGTGTATTAAGATAGCCCAGTTATAGAGGCTCTAAATCCCGTTTTGTGTCTCCACCATACAAGACCAATTCACTTTAGTGTCCAATCTCAGAAAATAGTTTTTGAGAAAATATTATTTTGTCAATTCAATGTTAATTAGCCTAGTTTTTAGGGTGATTTTAGCTCTATTATGTGTCTACCTCTCGTGTATTAAGATAGCCCAGTTATAGAGGCTCTAAATCCCGTTTTGTGTCTCCACCATACAAGACCAATTCACTTTAGTGTCCAATCTCAGAAAATAGTTTTTGAGAAATTATTATTTTGTCAATTCAATGTTAATTAGCCTAGTTTTTAGGGTGATTTTAGCTCTATTATATGGATCATATATACTTTAATTAATTTCATTGGGGGTGTGGTGGTGAGATTAATAAAAATAATATTATTAGTAGGTTTAGGGATATTTCTTCGAGAGGCCGGTCTATATGATCTGTGCCCCATGAATATTCTTTCCTCTCACTTAAACAGTAGGCTACCATAGTGCGGTTGGGAGTATGAACACGATTAGACTAATATCCAGTATTCGAGAATGGATAATAAGTCGTAGGCGTGTGCATAAACCTTTAACCGTCCTGGTGGTGTAATGGTTAAGGTGGCAAAAATATGTGTGTGATAACCCGGGTTCGAATCCCGGTGGATCATATATACTTTAATTAATTTCATTGGGGGTGTGGTGGTGAGATTAATAAAAATAATGTCTACCTCTCGTGTAGATAGCCCAGTTATATTGGCTCTAAATCCCGTTTTGTGTCTCCACCATACAAGACCAATTCACTTTAGTGTCCAATCTCAGAAAATAGTTTTTGAGAAATTATTATTTTGTCAATTCAATGTTAATTAGCCTAGTTTTTAGGGTGATTTTAGCTCTATTATATGTCTACCTCTCATGTATTAAGATAGCCCAGTTATAGGGGCTCTAAATCCCGTTTTGTGTGTCCACCATACAAGACCAATTCACTTTAGTGTCCAATCTCAGAAAATAGTTTTTGAGAAAATATTATTTTGTCAATTCAATGTTAATTAGCCTAGTTTTTAGGGTGATTTTAGCTCTATTATATGTCTACCTCTCATGTATTAAGATAGCCCAGTTATAGGGGCTCTAAATCCCGTTTGTGTGTCTCCACCATACAAGACCAATTCACTTTAGTGTCCAATCTCAGAAAATAGTTTTTGGAGAAAATATTATTTTGTCAATTCAATGTTAATTAGCCTAGTTTTTAGGGTGATTTTAGCTCTATTATATGTCTACCTCTCATGTATTAAGATAGCCCAGTTATAGGGGCTTTAAATCGTGTTTTATGTCTCCACCATACAAGACCAATTCACTTTAGTGTCCAATCTCAGAAAATAGTTTTTGGAGAAAATATTATTTTGTCAATTCAATGTTAATTAGCCTAGTTTTTAGGGTGATTTTAGCTCTATTATATGTCTACCTCTCATGCATTAAGATAGCCCAGTTATATGGGCTCTAAATCGTGTTTTGTGTCTCCACCATACAAGACCAATTCACTTTAGTGTCCAATCTCAGAAAATAGTTTTTGGAGAAATTATTATTTTGTCAATTCAATGTTAATTAGCCTAGTTTTTAGGGTGATTTTAGCTCTATTATATGTCTACCTCTCATGTATTAAGATAGCCCAGTTATAGGGGCTCTAAATCGTGTTTTGTGTCTCCACCATACAAGACCAATTCACTTTAGTGTCCAATCTCAGAAAATAGTTTTTGAGAAAATATTATTTTGTCAATTCAATGTTAATTAGCCTAGTTTTTACGGTGATTTTAGCTCTATTATATGTCTACCTCTCATGTATTAAGATAGCCCAGTTATAGGGGCTCTAAATCGTGTTTTGTGTCTCCACCATACAAGACCAATTCACTTTAGTGTCCAATCTCAGAAAATAGTTTTTGAGAAAATATTATTTTGTCAATTCAATGTTAATTATCTTAGTTTTTAGGGTGATTTTAGCTCTATTATATGTCTACCTCTTGTGTATTAAGATAGCCCAGTTATAGGGGCTCTAAATCGTGTTTTGTGTCTCCACCATACAAGACCAATTCACTTTAGTGTCCAATCTCAGAAAATAGTTTTTGAGAAAATATTATTTTGTCAATTCAATGTTAATTATCTTAGTTTTTAGGGTGATTTTAGCTCTATTATGTGTCTAACTCTCGTGTAGATAGCCCAGTTATAGAGGCTCTAAATCCCATTTTGTGTCTCCACCATACAAGACCAATTCACTTTAGTGTCCAATCTCAGAAAATAGTTTTTGAGAAAATATTATTTTGTCAATTCAATGTTAATTAGCCTAGTTTTTAGGGTGATTTTAGCTCTATTATATGTCTACCTCTCGTGTATTAAGATAGCCCAGTTATATTGGCTCTAAATCCCGTTTTGTGTCTCCACCATACAAGACCAATTCACTTTAGTGTCCAATCTCAGAAAATAGTTTTTGAGAAAATATTATTTTGTCAATTCAATGTTAATTAGCCTAGTTTTTAGGGTGATTTTAGCTTTATTATGTGTCTACCTCTCATGTATTAAGATAGCCCAGTTATAGAGGCTCTAAATCCCGTTTTGTGTCTCCACCATACAAGACCAATTCACTTTAGTGTCCAATCTCAGAAAATAGTTTTTGAGAAAATATTATTTTGTCAATTCAATGTTAATTAGCCTAGTTTTTAGGGTGATTTTAGCTCTATTATATGTCTACCTCTCGTGTATTAAGATAGCCCAGTTATAGAGGCTCTAAATCCCGTTTTTATGTCTCCACCATACAAGACCAATTCACTTTAGTGTCCAATCTCAGAAAATAGTTTTTGAGAAAATATTATTTTGTCAATTCAATGTTAATTAGACTAGTTTTTAGGGTGATTTTAGCTCTATTATATGTCTAGCTTTCATGTATTAAGATAGCCCAGTTATAGAGGCTCTAAATCCCGTTTTTATGTCTCCACCATACAAGACCAATTCACTTTAGTGTCCAATCTCAGAAAATAGTTTTTGAGAAAATATTATTTTGTCAATTCAATGTTAATTAGCCTAGTTTTTAGGGTGATTTTAGCTCTATTATATGTCTACCTCTCGTGTATTATGATAGCCCAGTTATAGAGGCTCTAAATCCCGTTTTTATGTCTCCACCATACAAGACCAATTCACTTTAGTGTCCAATCTCAGAAAATAGTTTTTGAGAAAATATTATTTTGTCAATTCAATGTTAATTAGCCTAGTGTTTAGGGTGATTTTAGCTCTATTATATGTCTACCTCTCGTGTATTAAGATAGCCCAGTTATAGAGGCTCTAAATCCCGTTTTGTGTCTCCACCATACAAGACCAATTCACTTTAGTGTCCAATCTCAGAAAATAGTTTTTGAGAAAATATTATTTTGTCAATTCAATGTTAATTAGCCTAGTTTTTAGGGTGATTTTAGCTCTATTATGTGTCTACCTCTCGTGTATTAAGATAGCCCAGTTATAGAGGCTCTAAATCCCGTTTTGTGTCTCCACCATACAAGACCAATTCACTTTAGTGTCCAATCTCAGAAAATAGTTTTTGAGAAAATATTATTTTGTCAATTCAATGTTAATTAGCCTAGTTTTTAGGGTGATTTTAGCTCTATCATGTGTCTACCTCTCGTGTATTAAGATAGCCCAGTTATAGAGGCTCTAAATCGTGTTTTGTGTCTCCACCATACAAGACCAATTCACTTTAGTGTCCAATCTCAGAAAATAGTTTTTGAGAAAATATTATTTTGTCAATTCAATGTTAATTATCTTAGTTTTTAGGGTGATTTTAGCTCTATTATGTGTCTACCTCTCATGTATTAAGATAGCCCAGTTATAGAGGCTCTAAATCCCGTTTTATGTCTCCACCATACAAGACCAATTCACTTTAGTGTCCAATCTCAGAAAATAGTTTTTGAGAAAATATTATTTTGTCAATTCAATGTTAATTATCTTAGTTTTTAGGGTGATTTTAGCTCTATTATATGTCTACCTCTCGTGTAGATAGCCCAGTTATAGAGGCTCTAAATCGTGTTTTGTGTCTCCACCATACAAGACCAATTCACTTTAGTGTCCAATCTCAGAAAATAGTTTTTGAGAAAATATTATTTTGTCAATTCAATGTTAATTATCTTAGTTTTTAGGGTGATTTTAGCTCTATTATATGTCTACCTCTCGTGTAGATAGCCCAGTTATAGAGGCTCTAAATCGTGTTTTGTGTCTCCACCATACAAGACCAATTCACTTTAGTGTCCAATCTCAGAAAATAGTTTTTGAGAAAATATTATTTTGTCAATTCAATGTTAATTATCTTAGTTTTTAGGGTGATTTTAGCTTTATTATATGTCTACCTCTCGTGTAGATAGCCCAGTTATAGAGGCTCTAAATCGTGTTTTGTGTCTCCACCATACAAGACCAATTCACTTTAGTGTCCAATCTCAGAAAATAGTTTTTGAGAAAATATTATTTTGTCAATTCAATGTTAATTAGCCTAGTTTTTAGGGTGATTTTAGCTCTATTATGTGTCTACCTCTCGTGTATTAAGATAGCCCAGTTATAGAGGCTCTAAATCCCGTTTAGTGTCTCCACCATACAAGACCAATTCACTTTAGTGTCCAATCTCAGAAAATAGTTTTTGAGAAAATATTATTTTGTCAATTCAATGTTAATTAGCCTAGTTTTTAGGGTGATTTTAGCTCTATTATGTGTCTACCTCTCGTGTATTAAGATAGCCCAGTTATAGAGGCTCTAAATCCCGTTTTGTGTCTCCACCATACAAGACCAATTCACTTTAGTGTCCAATCTCAGAAAATAGTTTTTGAGAAAATATTATTTTGTCAATTCAATGTTAATTAGCCTAGTTTTTAGGGTGATTTTAGCTCTATTATGTGTCTACCTCTCGTGTATTAAGATAGCCCAGTTATAGAGGCTCTAAATCGTGTTTTGTGTCTCCACCATACAAGACCAATTCACTTTAGTGTCCAATCTCAGAAAATAGTTTTTGAGAAAATATTATTTTGTCAATTCAATGTTAATTATCTTAGTTTTTAGGGTGATTTTAGCTCTATTATGTGTCTACCTCTCGTGTATTAAGATAGCCCAGTTATAGGGGCTCTAAATCCCGTTTTGTGTCTCCACCATACAAGACCAATTCACTTTAGTGTCCAATCTCAGAAAATAGTTTTTGAGAAAATATTATTTTGTCAATTCAATGTTAATTAGCCTAGTTTTTAGGGTGATTTTAGCTCTATTATGTGTCTACCTCTCGTGTATTAAGATAGCCCAGTTATAGAGGCTCTAAATCCCGTTTTGTGTCTCCACCATACAAGACCAATTCACTTTAGTGTCCAATCTCAGAAAATAGTTTTTGAGAAAATATTATTTTGTCAATTCAATGTTAATTAGCCTAGTTTTTAGGGTGATTTTAGCTCTATTATGTGTCTACCTCTCGTGTATTAAGATAGCCCAGTTATAGAGGCTCTAAATCCCGTTTTGTGTCTCCACCATACAAGACCAATTCACTTTAGTGTCCAATCTCAGAAAATAGTTTTTGAGAAAATATTATTTTGTCAATTCAATGTTAATTAGCCTAGTTTTTAGGGTGATTTTAGCTCTATTATGTGTCTACCTCTCGTGTATTAAGATAGCCCAGTTATAGAGGCTCTAAATCCCGTTTTGTGTCTCCACCATACAAGACCAATTCACTTTAGTGTCCAATCTCAGAAAATAGTTTTTGAGAAAATATTATTTTGTCAATTCAATGTTAATTATCTTAGTTTATAGGGTGATTTTAGCTCTATTATGTGTCTACCTCTCGTGTATTAAGATAGCCCAGTTATAGAGGCTCTAAATCGTGTTTTGTGTCTCCACCATACAAGACCAATTCACTTTAGTGTCCAATCTCAGAAAATAGTTTTTGAGAAATTATTATTTTGTCAATTCAATGTTAATTATCTTAGTTTTTAGGGTGATTTTAGCTCTATTATGTGTCTACCTCTCATGTATTAAGATAGCCCAGTTATAGAGGCTCTAAATCGCGTTTTGTGTCTCCACCATACAAGACCAATTCACTTTAGTGTCCAATCTCAGAAAATAGTTTTTGAGAAATTATTATTTTGTCAATTCAATGTTAATTATCTTAGTTTTTAGGGTGATTTTAGCTCTATTATATGTCTACCTCTCGTGTATTAAGATAGCCCAGTTATAGAGGCTCTAAATCCCGTTTTGTGTCTCCACCATACAAGACCAATTCACTTTAGTGTCCAATCTCAGAAAATAGTTTTTGAGAAATTATTATTTTGTCAATTCAATGTTAATTATCTTAGTTTTTAGGGTGATTTTAGCTCTATTATGTGTCTAC
>JBAKBP010038307.1:0-16303 GCA_037953745.1 Lithodes maja
GTTGATGTTCGGGATTCTTTTGCATTTGTTAGAAGTAGGATTAACGGTGTTAAAGCAACAAGTCGCAGGGGAGATAATGAAATTCCGACTGGAAATATTGTGAGAGGTAAGAAGTTTAAGCATCGGAGTACTATTAAGAGAAGAACACGTGGGCTTTTGTCTCCTATGGTTTCTGAGAAAACACAGCAACTAAGTGACCTTATTCCACACAAAGTAAACTTTGCATTTACAGAGCAGAATAATCCGCTCCATATAAATGCAGAACAAATGATCCACAATATTTCAGATACACGCACTATCCCTGAAATAAAGCAAACACAAAATGTGTCTACTCCTAGCCTTATTTACCTAGGTCATATTACTGATAGAAGAAAAACGAAAGATAATAATTACAGTTTAAGAGTACTGGCTCATAAAAGGTTAAATATACCCTCACCAAGGGAACAACGTGGAGATATCGTCAATCAAAATATGATAAATATGACTGATAGTCATGAGAACAAAAGAGAAAACTTAAACAGTACTCGAACTAGTCGACATATCAACCATCACTTACTGAACGATACTAGGCAAAAGACGAAAACAAACCTGTACAATCAATCAGAATCTGCTACAAGCCATACTAAAGAAACTCCCGAGCATGACCACCAACGTAACCCCCGGGATATAGTCAGTGGCTCCAATGACGCCTTCTCAACGAACAAATACACAGACGAAGCTATGATCCCCAGGCGAAAGGAGTTTGGCGCTGAAGAAAGTAGATACTATGGAGAAACAAATTGGGGCATTGACGAACCTAGATATTCTGGGAGAAGGTATGATGGCTGCGAGGACGTTAGTGTGTTCGGCGGAGAACACCACTGGGACGACCTAGGAGACGAAGGACTAGGAAGACGAGGAGATGAAAGCCAGGAAGGGGGCCGCCACAGGATAGTTGGCAGCAGAGGCGGCCGAGTACATCTGGTTGAGACGACGGTAACCATCACGGTGAAGGACATCAATGACAACCCTCCTGTCTTCCCTAATGCTACCATGTTTGGGGAGGTACAGGAGAATGGACCTATTGTTGAGTACTCTATGATTTTAGTTCTTTTAGCTATATTTATACAATATTGGCAACAATAAAGGTAGTTTTCATGGCGTGTTGTTGAGCTTCATGGTATTGCAGTGAAACTAAGCATAGCACAAATTTCATGATTAATATTGCTGAAGTAGACGCCACCGAGGACTTCAATGATGCCATAACTTAATGATAATTGAACGTAAAACAGAACAAATAAACAATATACCAGTTTTCTAAACTATCCACCTTATCACTCACATCCCCTTTTTGTCTGGTGTCATTTATCTTCATTTGTTTTATACAATGTAATTTTGTTCAATAATTGCACTTTTCTCTGATGTTTTTATTATTTGTTTTTTTTTGCTTAATTCATTGATTTAATATACGTTTCTTGCTTCGCATACTTTTTCCTGCATGTCTCTTGATGTTATGGTTATGTCCGCCTTAATCTTTCCATTGCTATCGTTATTTGTTAAGCACATTCATTTCATATCGCCATCCCTTTATTCTTCCTCAGATCTCTCAGTGGGGGTGATTGCTGCATGGGATGCCGATGACGCTTCTGAAGGCACCAATGCTCGCCTTACGTACTCCATTGAGAAGAACGTTATTCACGAACGTACAGGCGAGGCCATCTTCACTGTAGATCCCCTGACTGGACTGGTTCGAACAGCCTTGTGCTGCCTAGACCGTGAGACCACTCCGGAATACCATATTCAGGTTGTTGCTTCAGATGGTGGAGGGCTCAAAGGTTAGTGTTCTATACAGTATATGATGTTTTCTCCCCTTATTTAGGCTTACATTACACAATTTAGCAATGTATAATAATCCACCGTGAAATAACCTGGGCCTCAGGTCATATCCAATGAAACTGATTGCATTTTGTTTAAGTATTTAGATTAGTTATTCAGTATTGAAGGGAGTGGTGCGTGGGGAGAGAGAGCCTTTTGCTTTGCTAGCCTTACCTTTCACTTAGTAGCAATTTGTGGTAGAATTAAGTCTGGACTGCCTAGTAGGAGTTGCAAGGTCTTTGCAGTCTGTGTATCTGTGTAACCTCGTAGTACCACATATAGGTAAGAGATTCAGATGAATACGGGTTCAATGGTTGGCAATCCATTTAACATAGTCATTTACGAACGTTTGAGTGATTCCATATTATATTTTCTGCATACTTTCAGACCATACTGATGAAAACAACCCTGTGTTTTTTAGACCATAAAACCAATCCAAAAAACTGCATTCTAGTTATAGATACAGACGTGGGAAAGCCAAAACGTTGATGTAGTTGATAGTATTATATATTTTTCCAAATAAATAATTTTGATTTTATGCTGGCAATTTCATTATGAGATTGCATTTTACAAAAACAAAGCAACCTGAGTTGCATACTGCCTAAAAAGTACGTAATTATTTTGTTGGCCCTTTCGATGGGAATAAATATTTTATGCATTTACTTGGATAATTTGTTTACGTAAATCTAAATTTCATCTTACGTTAAACCCGAGGGGCAGAAATAACTTTAGAGAGTCAATGTGCAGCTTCGTTCACTTATTTTGATACAGTTTTCACCGACACCGAGCAAATTTGACATGATTGATATAAACCCTAGCTTATTTATATTTTTGTTTTTCTATGTGAATGAGGGAGACAAAAGGCAGAACTGCCTGTAGTGAGTGCCTGCCCCATAGTTGAAAGAGTGACAGGGCCAAAATCAAGGGACGTTCGAGCCAAAATGCCTGAACACACAGAGTTTGAAACAATTTAAATCATAGGTGGAAGGAAAGACTGATTCTGGGAGAGAGTTCCAGAGTTCAGCTGTTGAATAGAAGAAAGACTGAGAGTAACGTTTCACTCTTGGGTTGGAGAGTTGCACAGAATAGGGGTGGGATTGTGTTGCAAGATGGGTACCACATACCCTACGTAGAGGAGGTGGTATACACTGGGAGAGCTCTCATGCTAATGTTTACAATGGCTATCAACTAATATTTACTCAGACAATACTATATCCGATTAATAAAATGGGTAGGAGTGAATTCCGCTAGAAGTTCAGGTTATGCAGAACACATTTCCAGTCCCTCTGTGGCAAGGTTCCGCAAATTCCAAATTGTTCACATAATACAGAATTCCAGCTTTTTCCTGACACTCCCTATCTCCACCTCCTCCAGGGACGGGGACGGTGGTGGTGCGACTGGCTGACGTCAACGACAACTCACCGCGACTAGCTCGGCAGATGTGGGAGTTGGAAATTGATGAAACGTTTGGTAATGGGCCACCTACAAATGATACTATTCTTGAAGTTACAGCAGCCGACCGTGACACCTCTAACTATTTCTTCTATCGGGTAAGCAGATGACAGATGTGTAGATAAATTGATGAACTAAGATTGATAAACATGTGGATTGTAGCTCGAAATAGGCCAAAAATCTTTAAATTGGCCCCATACCAATGATACCATCCTTTATGATACAGCTGCAGACACTCACCTGCCGACTAGGGTTAGAAGAGATGTACTTGTGAGTTTTGGTATATTATCAGCTGCAGTCATGTTGAGTGGAAGACAGGTGGCTAAGGATGGTATGAGTAGGACCTTGGCGTGTCTTTCTTGCCTGGAGTGGGCCCGACTGAGTGTGGTGCGTGATACTGATGCAGGATGTCACAAGTACTTATTGGCATCACTGCCTTCTGGACTCCCCATTTTCTTTAGGTCAGGTGTCATGGTTTTTCTCTATTACGGGGAGGTGGGGAGACATTATTAATAATATGCACCTGTATACATGTCTTTCTTTATATAGTATACTGTCAGTGAGTTAAAGCTTCACTGTCTAGAACCACAACTATGATAATGAAACCAACTTTGACCTATCTATCCACCTACTTATCCATCCATCTATCTATCCCCAAGGTTGTTGAGTCCAGTGGTTGGGGTTGGGAACACTTTGGGATGCGATCGGTGGGATCAGTGGGCCAACTGTACGCCACACAAACACTAGACTACGAGAACCAAACACACCGTCGCGGGTTCAAGTTTATGGTGCAAGTTACTGACAGGGTGAGTTTCATCAGTTTTGCTAAAAGTTAGTTCAAGTTTACTTATTCAATATTATTGTTTATGATGTTATTACTCTGCATGTATCTAGATATGTGGATTACAAAGGTATTGTTTTAGACTAAGACTTGTCTATTAGCCTGATACTTAAATGAAGAAATGGGACATGCCTCAAAACAGCAAGAATTACAGTTTAACAACAAAACATTTGTGGCTGTTGTAGTATTTTTATGCATTTTTCACATTTACGAACAACAATACTCGATAACCAAAAGAATAAGCAGTAAACCCTTGTTATCTCGGACTAATTGGGGGGTGTCCATTTCCGAAATGTCCGATTTTCCGAAATATCCAAATTCTGTCTTGTGTCTGACTTCAAAGGGTTAATATGACCAACTTCAAAGGCAGAGTCCGTGCCAGCATAGAAAAAAAGAGATCACGCTACCACTGCTACACTTTATATTACAGCATTGCATGTGAAATTCATCATATTAAAGACAAATAAGAACATTATTATGTTTTCAGGGACAGTACATTATAGCACAGTACATAGTAATACATATCAACACAATTGTTAAAAGGTACAGGCTTGAATTCGTCCTAAAACCACTTAAAACCGTACCATCAAGAGTGTTGTTTTAAAATCGAACCACACAGACACGCGCACACACACACACACACACACACACACACACACAGTCACGTGAGTGCTCATATGCCACATTTAATGAGAAAGTTGAACAAAATAATACAAAATATTACATTCTGTACAGTAATTCAAGTAATTGATACTCTAAATAAATATCTAATGTTTATTACAGCATATTTTAAGATGTATATTAATGCATCTTAGAACAATGCACCGTGTAACAGAACGGTTCAGATTATGTGGCACAGCTGTAGCTATTTATAGCCTGATCTCTGTCCGGTCATTGTTGGTGTGGTAAACGATCAATGGAAGTTAAATATTACTAAGCTATAATGAATAAAATAAAATCAATCTAAATGAAACTACTCCATATCTAAATTGAATTCAATCTGAAACAAGCTAATTTATATCCAAAGGTCTCACATAATAAATTTATATATAGGGTAAGGTTATAAGGGTAAATATTAGCCAGGAATTAACTCACCAATAGTTCCACGTGGCAATGAGGCAAGGGAGAATGTTTTACCCAATATGGCGGTAGACAATGGGGAACGAGACTTCGGTCCCGAGACACGAGTCAAGTTAAAGAAAGAATAAATGATTACATGGGAATGGACATGATTATTATGCTTATCTGTCAGTCAGTCATGGCGTCGATGAGAGCGTCGTGATGGTGTAGCTGTTTGTATTGCTGGCAGTGTATTGTGATTAGAGGCTCAAAAGCGCGATCAACTGAGGGCGGGAAATAGATGTTAACTGGTTGGTGTTCGTGAAGGCTCTGGTCTTCCTCAAAGGCACACCTTGCTGCCTTGGCAAACGCGAGGAGCCCAAATTATCGTATCGCATCTAGGTTGCTCTATACGATAAATTATATTAATATATACGATAAATTCATATATACTACATAAGACCATGGCAATATTGCTTAATAGCATATTAGGCCTTTTATAACTTAACTTATTTACAATTTTATAATATACGATCTACTCGTCCTACATCGTGCTGCAGGAGCGACCGTGACATCACAGAGACATACGGGATCACAAAGAGTCATAGCCTATCGTATTTACGATACACTCCCCCCACAAAAAAAGACCTGAACCCCACCTTAAACTTAAAGTTGCCCAGAGGCTATCTTCTGACACTAAAAGTCGACGGCGCCAGCAGCAGCGAGTCTGGGACGCGTCCCGGTCCGAGAATGATCACCACTAGTAAGAGGTGAGTCGTTCCTTTGAGAATCCTCGGACCCAGCAATAACAGGTGGAGCATCAGATTGCAATGCGGAATCGAGCTCCAAAGTGTACAAACGTGCGATAGGACGAACAGTAGTTCCAGTGGCTGTCTTCAATAGCGCCACCCGCTCTACAGAGTCTGCCCCTTGTATACCTCCAACACGCGGCCCAATTTCCAGTATAAACGAGGACTATCTTCTTTAATTAACACAACTTCACCTACTGTAGGTGCTGTTGGTCTACCAGAGGGAGTAACACTCCTTTCCCTCAATGCTAGCAGATATTCACTAATCCACCGTTTCCTAAAATCCTCGATTATCCTGGATATATACTGGTATCTCTTAGACACCGCTACCACAGAGTACAACGAGGGATCCTCTAACTCTACTATGGATTGGAAATCAGATGGAAACGCAGTCGATGGTTTTCCATATAGCAAGTGAGCTGGCGTTAATGGTAGTGGTTCTTGCAGGTCGGTGTACACATATGTAAGCGGGCGATCATTCACGACTGCCTCTATCTCTGTGAGGACTGTCGTCAACTCACTCTTCTTTAATAGAACATGTCCTACTAACGCTCTGAGTCCTGACTTTACTATGCCGACACACTGTTCCCACATTCAACCAAACCAAGGTGCCTTAACTGGAATGAACCTCCATTCGCACTTCTTCTTTCCCAAAAAAGTGATGAAAGTAGGATCACTACTCATATCCTTTAGATATTTTGATGCTTGGACATAAGTGGGAGCATTGTCGCTAAAAATGAGTTGAGGGAATGAACGACGGGCACAAAACTGTCTAAACGCCAGCATAAATTCTTCGCTAGACATATTATCACATAGTTCTAGGTGTACCGCTCGAGACGTTGCACAGGTAAACAATAATATATAAACCCATGCTCTCTCGTCTTCAATGCTCGTGTAATCTAACCCTACAGCTTGGAAAGGTTCTATGAGCTTTACACGGCATTCAGGTAGAGGTGGAGCTGGTCCAGTTGCATATGGTTTACCTTTTAGTCTCTGGCATATTACACACTTTCTTACTACGCGTCGAGCTACGCGTCGAACTCTGGGTATCCACCATGTGAGACGTAAATTTGATATAATATGACATACCCCGTAGTGTTTTACTTCCCTATGTGCACGTATGATCAATAGATCAGTAACGTGATGTCTTGTTGGCATAAGTATAGGGCGGTTTGTGCCGTCTGGTACACCCGACCACTTCAGGCGACCCTCACACCTGATGAGGCCATTGTCTAGGTGCAACCTTAGTTGACGCACTATATTAGGCATTAATGTCTTATTCGAGCTTTTCAAGGATTCTAATTCATTGGAAAAGGTTTCTACTTGAACCCATTTGATCAAAGTTACTTCAGCTGCTTTAAATTCACGAGCATCAATGTTGTGACCCCTGTTGCAGAGTTGGCCCGTTACTTTAAGCTTGAGATTGGATACATATCGCAATACCCAAGCTACAACTCTGACTAGGTTATTATAGTCACCGAATCTTGCCCACTCTATGATTGGGCCCGGTGGCTCATTTGGTTGGGCTGTAACTGCCACTGTTTCCAGTGGCAGAAGTCCCTCACCAACAGCATGCCAAGTCATCCATTCACTTTCATGGAGCAGCCACTTTGGACCATGCCACCACAATTCGGACTTCACTAACTGGCTAGCCGTTATACCCCTAGTTATGAGATCACTAGGGTTTTCTTTTGTATTTACATAATGATAAGTAACGTCTGGCAAAAGGGCTCTAATCTCATCTACCCTATTCCGCACATAAACTGGCAGAGACTTCTTGCTATGTATCCAGTTGAGTGCGACCTGACTATCGCACCAAACGTGAACGATTTCAATATTTAATTCACTCTCGTATGCTGTGCATACATGTTGCACCAGACGTGCTAAGAGCAGCATGGCAGTCAATTCCATTTTACGGATAGTTACCTTTTTAACCGGGGCTACCTTGGCCCGCGCTGTAACTAAATGTGCCCCAAATGAAGTAACGACATATATGGCTACCCCGTATGCCGTGGCGCTAGCATCGCAAAACGTGTGTAACGTAACATCACCGACCGCCGCCACTTTACGAGGTATTGGTTTAGTACATAGGATGGCATACTCATTCAACAACAATGTCCCTTGGTCATTCAGATCCTCAGGCAAACTGTCCTCCCATCCTATTTTACGTCTCCAAACTTCCTGCATTAGAATCCTAGCTCTTATGCTAACGGGTAATGCTAGACCCAAAGGATAAAAAAATTGCGCAACTTTGCTCAACAGACTTCTTTTTGTGTGCGCTCCTGTCTGCTGAGCAAAAGACCTTGTTTGAAAAGTTAGTATGTCATGTTTAGGTTGCCAGATCATCCCCAAATTTCTGGACTTTTCCTGGTTAAGAGATGCCGTACCGTCCACCTGTATCAAACTCTGAAGATCTTTACTATTAGTAACCCACTCGCGGAGAAATAGATGTGCATCCGCAAACAATCTGCGTGCTTGCCAGTATGTATATAACAAATCATCCTGACTATCGCTAGAACCCTGCAAATTGTCTATATATAATCTGCAAGATAGTTTACTTGTGTCCTCATGAGTGTCAGCTAGATGTTTTCTGATTGTGGCATTTAACAAAAACTGTGAACACGTGGCCCCAAAGAGTACAACCCGAAAACGGTATATTATGACCGGACTTTCAGAGTAGCTAATGTCGCTGAACCAAAGAAAGCGGGTAACATCTCTATCTTCCTCCTTTAGCTTGACCATCAAGAATGCTTTCTCGATGTCACTGGTATAGGCGTACTTCCCCAGCCTAAACCGCAATAGATGTTGGGACAGGTCCGACACCATGGACGGACCTGTCAACATGCAGTCATTTAGACTGGGTTGTTGACCTTGATGGGCAGAGCAGTCATACACCACCCGTATTGGTGTGGTGACGCTGTCTTTCCTTACCCCATGATGGGCCAGATAGTGAACCCTACCCTTCTTAATCGGTTCCTTGACATTGACCCTCTTGATAAAGCCCCTATCTTCATAACTCCGAAATACATCGTCATACGCCTGGCGCGTGCTCGGTTCGTTAGACAATTTCCGCTGCAATGCGCGCAAGCGACCTAATGCCAAACCATAGTTGGTAAGCAGGCTTATCTCACTGTTCTTCCAGGGTAAACTAACTTTATATTGCTTGTCTGAGGCACAGTAGGTCACAGACTCTTCAAACCTTTGTAGCGCAACTTCCGAGTCATAATCAGTCTCCATAGGATTAATGCCTATGTGATCCAATCTCCACAGTCGTTCCAGGTCGAACTCGGCAGCCATCTTAGGGTTGGGAATCCTCCCTTCCCAACTCCTCTTCCGTGGTTACATTGACTCTATATATCGAGACCGTGTAGACCAGGACCTTTGACTGTGTAATATGCTCCTTTCCGCTCATGCAATATCCAAATTTAGTGGGGATTGAAATTACACCACACATCTTTTTAAAGTCAGGGTTTACTACTTCATAATAATGATCCACACCAAGTAGAACATGCACCTCACTCTGATTTCCCATGGGATCTGACAAGTGTGACGCATGTCCAGTGTGAGCATGCTGTACAGAACGCCTAGTCATGCCCCACTCTCGCTAGGATCGTCAGGGCAGGAACTTTGGCTGTAGTCTATGTAGAGTTTCCTAACTTAGTTCATGTGAGCCGTTGTACTATAAGTAATCTGAATATGTATTTTGTTTTCATCTGAGTCAACGAGTTCTATTTTATATCATTAGTTATAAGTATTGTGTGTAAAACTTATTTGTAATGATGGGAGAAGCAGCAGCCACGGTTGGGGGTCAGTGGGTGCGCCATGCGGGAGGTGGGTCTAACTCACTAGCACTCCCCCCCTCCCCCCTCCCCTCAGTGCTGGGAAAGCCTTTGTCTATCCCAGATTGAGAGAGAGAAATTACGTAATGATTGTCAGTGGGCGGTCCTTAGTAGTTCACGTTGGGCTCACTAGAGGGCCGAGTATAAAAAGGGAAGTCTGGCCATTTTTAGATCAGAACTCATTAGGCAGAGCGACTTCTCATTTCCCTTGCTAACTATATATATTCTTCTGACTGATGTGAACTTTCTCTACTACCTTACATTCTTATCTCCTCTTTTCCCTACCCTTTTTAACTTCCATGGTCCCGTTGGTGCAGAGCTAGTCAGCCAACGTATTATCGCTGGAGTTCTCATGAGATACATGCCTATTAGATAGCCTATTTTGGAAGGGTTAACTTAGAATAGGATTGATTTATGTTTGTTGCACTCGTATATGCATTTCCCTGTGTGTTGTTATTACTATTCCTGTTTTCTGCTAGTCTAGGTAATGCTAGACTGGGATAAGGCTACTGGTGTTGTGATTTCCGATGTGTACTAGATTTTGTTGAACCTGTACAATCGCAACGGAGATGTGGGAAGCCTAGGTGGTCTTTCTGACTGTGTACCTTGTGAGTTTAGCACTGTGTTGCGAGTGAGGGCTTTTGCCTCTGCCACCCAACACTGTGCTAATTCGTTTGCTTTGACTTTGAGAGGGTCGCCAGGAGAGAACCAGATACTAGCGATCTGGATCTCTCAAGAGAGCACCCCGTCAATTAACGTAATTTGGCCGCACAGCCTTAAGGACTTCGCTAGGCTACGAGCCGCTTGCTCAGCCATTGTTTCCTAGCCTACTACATCCCAGCTAGACTTTACTCGATCAGCTGATACAGAATAGTATTGAAGCTTTCCTTATGTATGATATTGTTTATGCACTATTGATTTCATGTGTTGCACGCTTGGCTACTTTAGTGATTAGTGGCCCACGAGCACAATCCGAGTAGGCTATTGCCGGTGCATTTGCGGAGTACTTCTTTTTAATGTTTGCCATTTACTATTGCATATTCTTATAATTATTCTTATGCCAATTTAAACCTTTAATAATATTTAATTGCCAGTGTTTTGCTTATTGAATTGCTGTTCAAAATCCGATACGTACTTCTTACGAGCATCAGAGAAGCATCTAACTTTTTCAGAAGATTCCTTGCTCGATGCTTAACCCTTCTTTAGCGGGCCCTCTGTGGCCGTTTTGGGCCTTTTCAGGCCATTCTGACTGCTATATCAACCATCAGTATGAAAGGAACTGTATTGTGCCGAAAACTAGGTGGAAATCGCTACACATTGACGTAACATACAGCTACGTAGCACTCGTGGAGCACTGACAGTGTTACCTCGAAGATGGAAGTTTAGCAGATTTTGCTACCTTGCTCACTTTTAGCGAACTATTGGTTACACTGTGATCCTCTCGCGCGGTGGGGGAACTGGAGTTAGTGTGGGCCGGGAGGCCACAGATATCGGACGTATGGATCATTACTATCCCACTCATTTTCACTCGATTTACACCATTTTTTCACTCGTTTTTTGCCTGTTTTTTCAACTCGACTTATGTGGTGAGCCGCTCTTTAAGTGTTAAGGACTATTAATTAACGTAACGTAATAGTGCCGATCCGAAGTAGAGGGTGGAGGACTTCTTAAGTTCTTAGTCAAGGGTGGATTACTTCGGCTTCGGCCAACACTATTCTTTGGTGTTGTTGTTTCTTACTTCTTTGTTTGATTGTTGACCAGACTAGATAATTCCTGTCTCTTTATTAGTCTGTTGTTGAACACTAGTACCGAGTTCTTGTATACCCCGTTATAGCAGATTGAACTCTGGAGGGTATTGGTGTTTTTTGTTCGGCTGGCAGTACTCAGGGGTTGGGATCGTGTGTTTCCGTTGTGGCAGCGAGCCGTACTCGAGTCCTGATTGAGAGCCCTTGTGTACCCGAGTGCCAGGTTGTAACAAATGGCGACCTTGCTTAGGATTTTGTGAACAGTATAAATTTTTGCAGAGTTGTACAACATTTGTTTGTTTGTATTTTAGCGTGCATATTGAAGAATATTTTTTTTTGTATGGCAATTAGTAAAGCATTTAAGAGACTCCAGTTAATTTAGTAATTAGTGCTTGCATAGGAAGTTTAACACTTTTGTCTCGAGAATTTTTTTGTGGACTTCAGTATGTCGTGCACTAGCACTGACGATGAGCGAGAGATGCCATTTGAAGGTGTGCCGTTAGTAACCAGTGAGGAGGATGCTAGAGTTTTTGTGAGTAAGCGGTACCACGTGACGGAGGAGAGGCTGACTGGGGTGGATGTTTGTGGCTTGCACCTGATAGCCAAGGTTTTGGGCATTTCCAATGTAGTAGGGATGTCCAAGGGGGAGCTGATTTCCTGGGTGTTGCGTGGGCGACATGGGGTTTCGGAGGAGAGGGCGTTTGGGGGGGTTCCTCCCCAGATCCCCTCTCACTCGACTCCCACAGTGCCGTCCACTCAGTTACCGGAGGTTAGCACTCTCCCACAGAGGGATGAGAATTGGCAGATTGGAGTGCCCTCGGGTGGTGCACATGGTGGTTCCCCAGTTTTTGCCCCCCCTCCTTCAGTAGTGGCAGCTCCCTCTTCCTGCCTGTCTCCAGATATGGTATTTAGACTTGAGCTTGCTAAGATTGAGGCTGAGACTAGGAGGCATGAGATTGAGGTTAGGAGGCAAGAGGATGAGACCAGGAGGCATGAGGCTGAGCTTAGGTATGACTCAGAGAAATATTGTGCTAAATTAGATTTAGATAAGACTCGTGCAGAGTCGACAGGGACTCGGATGGGCCGTGAGGGCCAAGTAAGAGAACAGTCCTTGGCCCACTTAGTCAAATTGGTGCCGGTATTTAGTGAAACTGAAGTCACATAATTTTTTAATCGTTTTGAGAAGAAGTGTAGGGAGCATAATTGGCCTGAAGAGAAGTGGGCAGCTCTAGTCTCCTCAAGACTTACGGGTAAGGGTCTGAAGGCTTATGATGCACTGCCTTTAGAGTCTTGCATTGACTACCCAGAATTGAAGAGAGCTGTCCTACGGGCATACGAGTTGCAACCGGAAACATATCGATTGAAGTTTCGGGGTGTTACAAAGACTAGGGAGGCGACCTTTCTTGAACATGCCCGGGACTTAAAAGATGCACTTAAAAACTGGACACGTTCTGAGAAAGCTGAGACGGCCGAACAGTTGACTGAGCTGTTTCTGCTCGAGCAGTTTTATAAGTGTACTGGTGCAGAAATGACTTTAACTATTAAAGAAAAGAACCCAAAAACTCTACAGGAGGCAGCTGAGATGGCTGACCTCCGGCTATCACTAATTCGTGAGTGCGGGTCTGCCCAGCGTAGTGAGGCAGGTAACAAGGGGCGTGACGCCCCACCCCCCCGAGTTAGTGATATACCTTATGCAAACAAGTACAAGAGCCATGATACCAAGACTGACCACAAGACTAGCACCGTCCCATTTAAGAAGGGGCCGGGCCCTTCCCAGTACCAAGGGAAGCCCAAAGGGGAGTTGGAGTGTTATCAATGTCATAAAAAGGGGCACTTTGCAAGAGTCTGTCCTAGCAAACCACCTACAGCAGCTGTGTCTTTGGCCTGCAACATTGGTGTGTCTCCGAAGTCATCTGAGTTTGCCCGGGGCAGTTCGTCAGAGGCTGAGGCACAGCCAATGCAGAAGCACCTGGGAGGCTCGAACCCTGCTCAGGATGTTTTTTGCGACCATAGAGGGCGGGGTTGCGTGATGTGGGCGGGGCGCAAGCATGGAGTAGAGGTCTTGCGTGATACAGGTGCTTCCCAGACTCTGATGAAAAACTTGACTGGCTACCCTATAAACGCGGCTCGGGTGGTAGTGGTGCAGGGTATTAATGCAACTCGGTCATACCCGCTGGTGCGGTTGGAGTTGGAGGTGGATGGTGTGGCACGTGAATTGGATGTCGGGATTGTGGAGAAACTGCCAGTGGAGGGCGTCGACCTTCTTCTCGGCAACGACTTTGCAATGCCCGCTTCTGAGGTTCTACCCTTAGTCGTTGCCGAGAGGCCGGCCGACGTGAGTGGGGAAGAGCAAGAGTGGGTCGAGCGGTGCCAGACACAACCCATGGCGTGTGTTGTCACCCGAGCTCGGGCAGCTAAAGTGTCACAGCCTAGTCCTCCTTCTTCAGACCAGCGGAGGAACGATCAACAGGAGGAGGCTAAAGCTGGAGTTGGTTTTAAGAGTTTTGACTCGGCGGCTCTCCCGGGTGATTCAGTATTGGCACCTATGTTAGAGTCTGGAGAGGCCCCAGGACCTGTCACAGCTAGTGAGGAGGTAGGGCAGGAAGAGACTCCGAGGCAGCAACGTTACACACGGAGAGAAAAAAGGGTTGCTCAGTTTGATATTGGGGGAGGACTTGGGTTGCTTCGGAAGCATCTAGACAGGTTGGTTCCCTCAGATATTTGTAAACTGCAGTTGGAGGATCCGGAAGTTCAGAAGTGTGGTAATGGTGCTGTCGAGATCAAACACGAGGACGGGGAAGCATGTCATGTGAACCTGTTGGAGGAGTTTGTGAGGCAACCACCTGAGCAGCCTGCTGTCCCTGCGTTGGTCTGCCGCGGCCAAGGTGGAGAAGGAGAGGGGGGCAGTAGGGCACAGGTGGAGGAGAGTAGGGATTGTCATGTCTCGGCGGAGCAGTGGGCGGGGGACACGAGTCTGGTGGCTGTGGAAGCGCTAGACCACCTGCATGAGCAGCAGTGTGCAGCACTCCAGCACCAGCTCGGTTCATACCCCACTGGTCGTGCCGAGCCCCTGAGTCTCACAACTCGGGCGGTGCAAGATGTTCCGCGGGCAGGTCACGTGAATGTTGAAAGACCGTTAGCCTCGTTGTTTCGGTGGTTCAAGGTGGGCGACGAGGCTTTGGCATGGTTGCCAGGTCAGGGTCGACCCATGGCTGCCAAGGGTGGTGGTCAAAAGGAGGACATTGAGCAGATTGGTGAGGTTGGCTGTGGAGTGGATGTGCCCGGTCGTCACATAGCCTCCCAATGCTGCTCTAGTCTGATGCAACAGCCCTACCATAGACCGACTGTATCTGGCCATGTCTCTAAAAGCGGTGATGCTGCGCAGGCAGATGTCGTCACAAGGAATGCGGGGGTGCGCATGTACGGTATCGGCGGGGAAGCCTTAGCAATAATGAACTATGGGAGTGACTGCACAGGTGGTACTGATTGTCCCTCTCATGACCTGGCTGTTCTAGGGACGAAGGTGGAGAAGGAGGGAGACTACAGGTTAGAAGCTGCGGTCTCGGCTGGGTTGTGGGAGGGCACTAGGCATGTTGTTCGTGGAGACAGTGCAAGGCAGTTGTTTACTAGGCTATGGCAGTACTTTCGCATGTTTGTTGCTTCTCCAGGCCTGATGTACGGGGTAGAATCCGACATGCAGGCTGGAGATAGTGCAAGGCTCAGTTTAATTCCCTACCGTATAAATCCTGCTCGACAGCCTATGGTGCAAGCAGAGCTGGATTACGTGTGGACGAAGGGTCTGAGGGATAAGGAATGTCGTGAGTGGTCATTGCCTGTAACTTTGCAACCGGTGTTAAGTGGCAAGATCAGTGAGTGTGTTGATTGCGAGAGTGAGTGTGCATTATCCCTGACAGACGCCTATACCTTATCAAGAGTTGACGACACCATAGACCGCCTCGGGGCTGCATCGCCTATCACGAAAGTAGATTTAGTAAAAGGTTACTGGCAAGTACCTTTGTCCGAGCGTGCTAAAGAGGTATGTGGTTTTGTTGTGGACGGGAGTACCTACCGGTGCAATGTTATGCCTTACGGACTTAAGAATGCACCAGCAACGTTTCAGAACCTGATGAATGAAATTGTAAAGGACATTCCAAATTGCACCGTAGAAAAGGACGATGATGGGCTGGAGCATCCTGTTAGTTTCTGCTCGGAGAAGTACAATTCGGCCCAGGGGAGCTGCTCTGTTGTCGAGGAGGAGCTGCTGGCGGTTGTGCTTGCGCTGGGGCATTTCGAGGTCTATGTTCCAGCCTATGGTCCGGTCGTTGTAGTTTACCCAGATCATCACCCTCTCAAGATCTTGGACCAGTTTCACAATCGGAATATGAGGCTGACCAGGTGGTCACTAAGGTTATTGGTATATAACCTGGACATACGCCATATTGCCGGTTGTGACAACGTGGTTGCAGATGGTCGTTCAAGGGTATATGATCCTGGGTAGATTGACACACGGGTAGCCTCCTGCTTTAGTTTGAATAGTATTTTGCGCTTGGTGTTTGTTGGCTCGCGGTTGTAGCCCAGCGTATTGGGTCGTAAAGCAGGAGTTGAGCGTTTGGTATAGAAGAAAATAGGCTGCCCTTATAGTGCAGCCGGGAAAAACATATTAAAATATAAAAATCATAAAAAAAACTCTTTCTTTTGATATAG
>JBAKBP010038308.1:0-16303 GCA_037953745.1 Lithodes maja
GTGTAGTTCTACTCATTACGACCAGTCTAAAAATTATAAACCCTAGCTTCATGTAACTCTGGTAGGACTTGAACAAATGGACTGTATATTCCCAAACCTATTTACTGATTGATTCTCCAAATGTTAAAATAACCACTTAATGGGCCAAGTCATTTTTGAGTAATGAGAGTTTGGGGTAGGGATTTTTAGACTTGTCATAATGAATAGACTACTGTGTAGTAATAAAGACTTAAGAGGTCCATTTACCTAGTTTATGAGGATGACCACTCAAATATGTCAAGTGGTATCCATTAATATAGAGATTCTCTACCTTGTATCTGTTTTAATTTTGCATGAACAATAAATATTAACAGGGATTGGCAGTGATATAGCCTGGTTGACAAATAAATAGCAAGAACTTGAATTTATGAGCACCGTAAAGTGGGGTAACTTCGTACTGCGGTGATAACTTCGTACATCGGCGATAATAAGTAATTAGACATTGTCATTATATAATGGAAACGCTTTTTATTGGTTTTTTTGTGGGGTCCGTTTCGAGAAATGGCAAAGGAAGAGCATGTAAAAGTCCTAGGAAACTGACATGAGTATATGTACACTAAAAAAATATTATATATATATGACGAAAATATGTACATTTTTCGCTACCCTGCCAAACTTCTATCGCCCTGAAGAAATTTGTTTGTATGAATGATGTTGTGACTGATATAATTTATTAGTAACATTACCAGAGACAACATTCACCAAAGGAAATTTGTTACACTTGTATAACGCTCTAGCTAGAACACTATCATTTAGCTGATTGTGTATTTTTAAAAAAACTTGCTAACTTCGGACATGGAAGAAAACTATCGTTTGTTATTATTTACCCTATGAAAATAATTCATAATACTTGTCCATCATTAACATGGTGGTAAAAGATCAAATAATCATTCTCTGAGTCCAAAAACCCATAAAAATATGATAATATGCTAACCGATTTATGTATTTCGGATAATTCTGGATATATAATATATATAAATTATGAGAGGCATATATCTTGTCCAATTTTTGTTTTTATCTGCCGAAAGAAACACCAACAAATATGTTATACCTATAAAAATGCTCAAATTCATAAAAGTGTATATGCAGTGATATAGTATACATACCTATATATTTGAGTGGAAGCTACCTATACTGCTGTTTGCTGATGATCCAGTTCTGATGAGCGATAATGAATGGGAGTTGCAGGGTCTGGTAAATATGTTTGGAACAGTGTGTGAAAAACGGAATTTGAAAGTAGATGCGGGGAAGAGCAAGGTTATGGACTTCGAAAGGGGTGAAGCCACATAGTGTGAGGTGAAGTTGAACGGTCAGGCTATGGAGATTGTCAGCTCATTTAAGTATCTGGGCAGTGTGCTGAGTCAAGATGGGAGTATGGATGAAGAAGTGTGGGAGAGGGTGCAACAGGGGAAGAGGGTTGTAGGAATGCTGAAAGCAGTAACAAGAAATAGAGTGGTCAGTATGGAAGGGAAGAAGTCCTTGCATGACAAGTGTGGTAATCCCGACACTGACTTACAGAAGCGAAGCATGGACGTTGGTGGAGAAAGTCAGATCGAGAGTGAGAGGAGTGCAAATGAGTTACTTAAGAAGTGCCTGCGGAGTTATATGGAGGAATAGACAGACGAATGAGGAAGTAAGGAGGAGGTGTGGTGTGGATGTAGATGTGCATTGTGCTGAAAAGTGTGAAAAGGAACACCTTGATATGGTTCGGCCATATGGAACATATGGGAAGAGAGAGAATGACTTAAGAGCGTGTACGAGAGTGAGGTGGAAGGATGTAGTGAAGAAGTATATGGATGAAGGCGGTGCTGGTTGGGAGGAGGGTCGTCAACTGACTGGGGACAGAGGTCCATGGGGGCATTTTGTTCGTGGCCACCCCTTCTAGGATCACGACGTCAGGCAATAGATAGATAGATAGATTGACATTACCTACCAATCAAGTTGAAAATTGAAATGGGTGTAAGAAGTTGACTGAGTGAGGTTAGGAATGCCCACAGATGGTGACATATTTTTTGATTAACCCGGGAGCTGAGGGGAGACTCTTAAGAGTTCCCCCGGCGGACTGCGGGAAGACTCTTGAGAGTAAGTAAAATAAAAAATCAACTTTTGACATCGAAAAAAAAAAAAAAATATATTTTTATTTTTTTATTTTTTTATTTTTTTTTGGTCCCTGGGCCATGCAAAATCTCAGTCCTCTACCTCCCCTCCTTCCCCACTTTCCTCCTCTCCTTCAGTTATCACCTATTTTCCCTATTATTCCCTTATTCTGAGGTATATTTTCGTGCTAACATTAGCGAGTTGCAAGCAGGGTGTTGTCATCACTGATGGCAAGCGAGTGCAAGAGAGAGAGAGAGAGTATCGATCGACTGTGTCTCAGTGGCCTTGGGGGAAATTGGCGGGAAAGCAGTTTGCCTCACCCATACATTATACAACTCGCGGGCTATATCTCCGATTTTGACCATCCAAACGCTGTTTTCACTCGTTTTATTGTTGTTTCAGGTTAATACCTTTATAATCAACCCATAATAGGTGCATATGGATAATTATTAATGCTATTAATGGTACAATGAATATTTTAGTGACGGAAACACCTCAAATACGTCAGCACAGGGGGACGTTTTCAATTACCCCCATGCGCACTTGTTAGGTTAATGGGTGAAACCGAGGTACAGGTGCTCATGGGAGTCATTGAAAATCTAATAACCTTTACTCATGGAGGCATTGAGACCATTCAAGATCAACAGGTAGAAGTAGAATTTTTGATGGCCTGTCATCAATAGGTTAAAGTGGCAATGTTTTTGGATGATCACAATTACCCGTTTCTAACCATCAATCGCAAGACATACAAGGACGTCCCTACTTAGAGCAGAGTGAGGCTAATAATATTGAGTGAGATTGATAAGATATTGAGTAAGAATAGATGTTGATGGACATAACATGTGGTTAACAAAACTTTATTGAGGTGAGCAATAGTTTATTAACTCCTAGGCTCCACGCCTTTAAATCAAACGCCAGTCACCCCACCTGGGCATAAATGGCAAAAATATGTCTTATACCATACTCGCTGTATCTCTGTACATATGACACATAGAATATTTAATCAAATATCATGATCACGAAGCTTCATTCAGCTTGAAATATGAGAAAAATTGTGCCTTCTAATTAGTTTTGTTGCTGTGTGAGCTACGTGAGAGTAATGAAAGTATTTACGGTTTGAGTTACAGCTTGAGCACAAGTGCTTATGCGGATATGTGCGTTCCACGCGATTAATACTCATTATCTGTGCATATGTTTGTGTGTCAATGTTGTGGTCATGGTTGAGGTGAGATGGACACACTGATAATGACAGGCGGTGCACTGACGCGTGTCGTGTGGCATGGAGGAGGGTGGGGAAGATGGTTGGGGAGCTTGTGGGTGGAGGATATAGTGGGGGCAGTAGGGAGAGGCTTCTGGGGGTGTGGAAGGGGATCGAGAAGGTGGCTAATTTATCACTAGGCTGACAGGGCCTGCACAAAATTTGACTGCATGGCGCAAAACATGCGGACGCCATGTCTCATCAACTGGTTTTGTGGCATTAAAGATGTATGACACCATATGGCGTCACCCAGGTTTTAAGGCTTTTATAGTTTTCTGAGGTTAACCGAAGTCAAGCAAAATAGATTTAAGACAAATGAGATTGATTAATATTGTGGAATTTATTAATATCAAGAGGTTAACCAATAAATTACGGGTGGTGCATGATTGCGTCAAGGGGGGTTGTGTGCCACAATCCCCAGTAACGCGTATATATATCCGTGTGTTCGCACCATACAATCGAATTCAATACAGGCCTTATCAGCCTAGTGATGAACTAGGCTTCATCCCAATCCTCTTCCGCACCCACACAAGCCCCTCCTTAATTCCCCTCACCGACAAGTACCCCAAATCAACTCTCATAACCCCCCCTCCCTATAATGTAACACACATCATTGCACCACACTCCTTTATCAGTGAGTGACTGAGTGAATATATGTGACCTTGAGCTTGCCTCACCCCTAACTACAACATAGACACACACATACATACGCACATTCAGGAGTACCTGTACTGACCGATTTTCCCTCAAACATGAATGGCAGAGCAAAGGAATTTGTGGAAGTGCTTGTAAGAGTGTATGTATGCTGTGCCCAGAAAACCCAATGGAGGGTGTGTGGTGCGAAGAGGGTAGTTGGAAAAAACATGATTGAAATAGAATAAATGGAAGATTGATTGTACAGAAATTAAAAGTTAGTGAACAAATTATGAATGTGATATCAGCATATACCCCACAGGTTGGTTTGAACATAGTGCAGAAAGAGGTCTTCTGGGAAGACCTGATCAGTGTCGTTTCAGCCCTCTCGGAGTATGATATTACAGTAGTAGGTGGAGACCTAAATAGGCATGTGGGAGCATGCTGTGATGAGTACAAGGGTTTGCATGGTAGAAAAGGGCACAGAAAAAGAAATCTATAAGGCGAATATATACTGGAGTCCTGTGTTGCACTCAACATGGTTGTGTGTACAACTAAGTTCAAGAATAAGCTGAATTATTTGATCACGTACAGTTCTGGGGGAACTAGTAGCCAGATAGATTACTTCTTGGTGAACAGGGAAAACGGAAAGTTTGTTTGGGAAGTAAATATCATTCCAAGCAAAGAATGTATCTCCCAACATAAGCTAGTCTGTCATTTGAGCTTGTGGCGAGATCCTGTGCGCAAGAAGGAATATTTGCCCAAATGGAAAGTAGGGTTTTTTAATAAATCTGAATACAGGGATAGATTTGCAGCGAACTGGAGCAAATAATTAGGAATAGGGGCGCTAAGCCAAATGATGTAAACAGTCAATGGAACTTCCTTGAACGTAGCCTTCTTGCTACCATGACAAATTATGTTATAAATCTTAGGTTCCCCCCAGGCATAAGACTTCCCAGCGGTGGAATGACTCCGTTGGAAATGCAATAAGGAAAAAAGATGTTTCAAAGCATGGAAGAAAGGAAGCAGCAAGGAGAAATATCTGGTGGCTAAGCGAATTGAAAAAAACAAAAAAACAAAATGATAAAAGGCAAAGAAAATTACACACAACTTGGTCATAAATCCCAATGGAATCCTAAACTTAGCTAGGCGAGTTAAGGATGACAGTAGAGACGTGGTAGTAGAAAAGTATGTCGGGAATGATAATGGGACAATTGTTTACGCTTACAACAAAAATATGAGATACTTGGAAGGTATACTATAAACGATATATTCAAGTTATCTGTCAATATTAAATATAAATATACAAAAATACATATTTTGTATATATTTTCATCTGATAGTGACAGATAACTTGGAGTATAAAGACGATAAAAGAGTTGGGTGGTGGCTGATACCTACCGTGTTTGATGGAGGAGCAATAATGGTTTGGTGGTTTCACAGGTAAGCCAAGGTAGCCTTGTCCGTTTCCTAGTCATTCAGGTGTGACTTTAACCTCATGACACAGGGACAAGTGGCTTAATTATCCACTTTTGGTAATGGACAATATTAAACAAAATTAGGGCACGGTGTGAAACAAGTTGTGGCAAAATATCATACTGATCCAACTGTTTGTTCATAACTTAATCCCGAAAAAAACGATGTAACACGGCCTCTGAAACCCATAGTAGAATACAAAAATATACAAATATAGGGTACATTATTTTGTTAGAAATGAATTTTTAATAATGGTATAATTTGTACCTGACTTTGTCCCCTGATTCCCCCCCTAACAGAAAAAGGAGTAAAAGCATGATGGGCATCATCTTTCATAGTCCCCCTATCAATGTGCCAATTTTCATTCAAATTGGAAAGTTTACCAACACCATCCGAAGTAAATATTGGGCGATCCCCTTAAGACTAAATATAGATAAAACCTAGGTCTTACATAATAGATTATGGCTAGGAAAAGTAGAAAACAGTTGTGTATACCCATGCACAGTATGCAAATAAAAGGTGGATGCGAACTCAATTCAGTGAAGCGTTTGCCTCTTCTGGGTACACCACGGGAAGAAGCACTGCACTACAATAAAGGGACCTCTAGTCCTCTACCGAGGAAGAAGCCCGATGTTGAGACATTTTTATGCATTGTTACGTCCTGGGATATATAAACACTGGGCTCTTTCTATTGGACTAGGTATGCGGCAACAAGCAACAACGGAAAACGTTAGATCCAACCCTTATCTATAAACCCAGGCAACAAACCACCCTAAACCGTCCAGAGTCCTGCCTGGACAACAAGGTATCCTATGACTCGGTTACAGGGTGCACGCACTATAGACTGCTGATAGTCAAGCAGGCTATATAAAAGATCACACAATTAAGTTGACTTAAAGCTTCAAGGAAAAGATAGATAACGGAATTAAATTGCAGAAACAATTTAATAACAAAATAGAAGAAAGTACATTTAACGTTACGTTAATTAATACAACTAATCACCCCTGCGTGAAAGAAGGTGAAAGCAAACAGTCCTCAAAACATCGTACAGGTAGACAAGATGCAGGTTTCTAAACTGTATGCGGCTACTGTAGGATCTGATGCTTAGCAAAGAAAGTACGTTACGGATTTAGAGAACTCTTATCTCATAAGCAGGAATAAATACTAGTGATAGGCCATACAGTGTATAATGGCATAGGTATAATTAAATAAAGGCAGCAACTCGCAACATAACCACATACAGGTGTGCTTCTCACTCTTAGTCAGGCAAGCCTGCTCGGACAGAGTCTCTAAGCCACACCCTGACTCACAATGCTCACAAAGACGGTAAACTGTGGCACAATAACAAGCATACAGAAATAATAAACCCCTAGCTGTTAATCTGCCAGGTGGCAGAGGTCTAGCCGGAAGGATATAGGCTTCGGATACCCGGGCTGAGCCACCTGCTCTAGCCTAGGCACGTTCCCAAGTCTGTGCGCCAAATTACTCTAATTGAAAGGGTGCTCTCTTGAGAGACTCAGATCCCAAGTATCTGACTCTCTTCTGGCGACCCTAAAACAAACGCAAGACGTGCTAGCGCAGTGCTGAGTGGACTAGGCAAGGGCCCTCACACAACACAACACTAGACACACAGGCACACAGACAAGAAAATGCCCCCAGACTCCCACGGGTACAGTTCGACAATATGAACTGTAGTAAGTACTTCACTATCGACCAATCTAATTACACACGGGGAAACGGTTGCAAAATTATTGGTAAATCTTTTAACTCGCACGAATCTAAGAATTTCTTCTTCAATCGAGTTGTCAACTTGTGGAATGGGCTTCCCCGAAACGTTATAGACTGCAGCACCGTTGATTCATTTAAATTCCGCCTAGACAAATATCTCGCATCAAACCCGCGACTGACTGCGTTTGTAAATGAATAACTTTATCCTCCCCTCAGTTACTAACTCATATGTCCCCTACTAACTTCCTAGTCCTGCCACGTTAGTGGCAGGGCAGTAGTTCCCTTTCCAATGTTCCCTTACCCACTCTAAACCACTGTTTGGACACTTGATCCTCAGTGTTTTGGAGGACAAGCAGCCTAGAAGGGTCACTAGATCTGTTGTTGCTTGATTTCCTTTGTACTCCTTTGTACTCCTTTGTATCCTAGTAAAGTCGTGCAGGTCCACAGGACTCGCACCAGCAGACTTTACTTAAAGGATCGCAAAAAAAACTCCCCTCCGGTCTAGCCCCTGCTAACCTGACACAAGAACACACTAGCAAGCATGAAACCACCAAATATGAGACAACAAAAAAAGCTTCCTAGGTCTCATTAACAATTAAATCTCTGCATAAGGCCCAAAATCCTATCTAGTTATCTGAGAGCTCGTCGTTAATACAATAATAGATATAAGGTCTATCAAGGGGATGGGATAATTAAATAGATTGGTGAAGTAGTGGAAAGAAGGTATACAAAGTAAGAGAGAAAGTTTCTAAGTGGGGTTGAGAGGGATAGATATCAAGGGGGTCCGAAGGGTACGACAGTGAGGTGAGCTCTGAGTCTTGAATCTGTCTGGACCCCACCCTAGGCATGCGAAATACATCCCATGCTTGGCAACACTCAACACCGTTGCCGGGTCAAAATCCTCTACCCCTTGCGTGAGTCGAAACTAAGCCTAACGTTGCGATCAATTGGTAACAATCAGGCTCGTCCCAAGCTAGTCTCTCCGCGCCCGCGCGAAGCAACGTCCCCCAGCCGGTCTCTCTCTCCCGCTTGTCTCCTCCCACTCTCACAAGACTTACATCTTATATATAATAATGAAACAATCAACTACCGAGAATAAAATATACTAAGATGCGTTGGTTAAGAATAAGGGCAGCTTCAAGCTGTGAAACAACATAAGAATATCCCAGACATTAGTTACATTGTCGTAGGATATATACTAAGGAAAAGCCGGCCGGCCGGCTGCCGCCAGCCGGTTTCTAAACGGCTGGGCAGCCGACCCTCACGCATGCCCGCACGTGGCTACTATGCAGGAGCGTCACACCTCCCCCAAGATATAAGACACTTGACTAAGTTCTTCATATCTAACAGAAAGCTTCTCATAGTACCACACACTGTTGCGACACAAGGCACTATATATAAAAAAGAAATAAAGACTGTTGCGCTCCACCGAGCAAGTTCAACTAACTTAGCGACAATAAGCGAAAACATTCAACTTAGATACTGCTACAACATCTTATACAAAATTCTACACGTTATAAAAATAAAGAGTTTTTATAAGGTTTTTGCTTTTTTTTTTTAATTTGTTTATGGCGGCTGCACTTACAGGGGCAAGCCTATTTTTACTCCACTCTCAACACACACTGACTGAACGGCGAGGGTTCTCCTGCAAACAAACCCTCCCGTGACAACCAATCAGCCAAAACATTATCAGTGCCCTTAGCATGCCACACATCCAACTTGTGTCCCGGCAGCAAAACAACACCTGGCACTGATAAACTGCCCAGTTCATCACAAGACTGGCATTTCTCTTCGCTCTTTCCGGCAACGGGGCCTGCCAATAACCTTTCACTAGTTCTACCTTCGTGATAGGTGATGCAGCCCCGAGGCGGTCTATGGTGTCGTCAACTCTCGATAAGGTATAGGCGTCTGTCAGGGATAATGCACACACACTCTCGCAATCAACACACTCACTGATCTTGCCACTTAACACCGGTTGCAAAGTTACAGGCAACGACCACTCACGACATTCATTATCCCTTAGACCCTTCGTCAACACGTAATCCAGCTCTGCTTGCACCACAGGCTGTCGAGCAGGATTTATACGGTAGGGAATTAAATTGAGCCTTGCACTATCTCCAGCCTGCATGTCGGATTCTACCCCGTACAGCAGGCCTGGAGAAGCAACAAACATGCGGATGCACTGCCACAGCCTAGTAAACAACTTATCTCGCAGAATAACAATCCTAGTGCCCTTCCACAACCCAGCCGAGACCGCAGCTTCTAACCTGTAGTCTCCCTCCTTCTCCACCTTCGTCCCTAGAACAGCCAGGTCATGAGAGGGACAATCAGTACCACCTGTGCAGTCACTCCCATAGCTCATTATTGCTAAGGCTTCCCCACCGATACCGTACATGCGCACCCCCGCATTCCTTGTGATGACATCTGCCTGCGCAGCATCACCGCTTTTAGCGACATGGCCAGTCGATCTATGGTAGGGCTGTTGCATTAGACTAGAGCAGCATTGGGAGGCTATGCGACGACTGGGCACAGCCACTCCACAGCCAACCTCACCAATCTGCTCAATGTCCTCCTTTTGACCACCACCCTTGGCAGCCATGGGTCGACCCTGACCTGGCAACCATGCCAAAGCCTCGTCGCCCACCTTGAACCACCGAAACAACGAGGCTAACGGTCTTTCAACATTCACGTGACCTGCCCGCGGAACATCTTGCACCGCCCGAGTTGTGAGGCTCAGGGGCTCGGCACGACCAGTGGGGTATGAACCGAGCTGGTGCTGGAGCACTGCACACTGCTGCTCAGGCAGGTGCTCTAGCGCTTCCACAGCCACCAGACTCGTGTCCCCCGCCCACTGCTCCGCCGAGACATGACAATCCCTACTCTCCTCCACCTGTGCCCTACTGCCCCCCTCTCCTTCTCCACCTTGGCCGCGGCAGACCAACGCAGGGACAGTAGGCTGCTCAGGTGGTTGCCTCACAAACTCCTCCAACAGGTTCACATGACATGTTTCCCCGTCCTCGTGTTTGATATTGACAGCACCATTACCACACTTCTGAACTTCCGGATCCTCCAACTGCAGTTTACAAATATCTGAGGGAACCAACCTGTCTAGATGCTTCCGAAGCAACCCAAGTCCTCCCCCAATATCAAACTGAGCAACCCTTTTTTCTCTCCGTGTGTAACGTTGCTGCCTCGGAGTCTCTTCCTGCCCTACCTCCTCACTAGCTGTGACAGGTCCTGGGGCCTCTCCAGACTCTAACATAGGTGCCAATAATGAGTCACCAAGAAACACTGCCGGCTCAAAACTCTCCAATTGACCAACACTTCCCGTTTTCTTGTGACCTTTCCTCCGCGGTTTGATAGACTGAGGTGGTGGATGCAAGGCTCCGGATGTCTGAGAACGCGTCACAACACACGCCATGGTTTGTACGCTACACTTCTCAACCCACTCCTGTTCCTCCCTACTAACGTCGGCCGCCTTCTCGGCAACGACCAAGGGTGAAACCTTAGAAGCAGGCACCGCAAAGTCGTTGCCGAGGAGGAGGTCGACGCCCCCAACAGGCAAGTTCTCTACGATTCCGACATCCAGCTCCTTCGCCACACCACCCACCACCAGCTCCATCCGCACCAGAGGGTAGGACTTCGTATCATTGATCCCCTGAACTACCACCACCCGAGCAGCGTTAATCGGCCTACCAGTAAAGTTCTTTAACCCGGGAGCTGCGGGGAGACTCTTAAGAGTTCCCCCGGCGGACTGCGGGAAGACTCTTGAGAGTAAGTCAAATAAAAAATCAACTTTTGACATCGAAAAAAAAAAAAAAAATTATTTTTATTTTTTTATTTTCTTATTTTTTTTTGGCCCCTGGGCCATGCAAAATCTCAGTCCTCTACCTCCCCTCCTTCCCCACTTCCTCCTCTCCTTCAGTTATCACCTATTTCCCCTATTATTCCCTTATTCTGAGGTATATTTTCGTGCTAACATTAGCGAGTTGCAAGCAGGGTGTTGTCATCACTGATGGCAAGCGAGTGCAAGAAAGAGAGAGAGAGTATCGATCGACTGTGTCTCAGTGGCCTTGGGGGAAATTGGCGGGAAAGCAGTTTGCCTCACCCATACATTATACAACTCGCGGGCTATATCTCCGATTTTGACCATCCAAACGCTGTTTTCACTCGTTTTATTGTTGTTTCAGGTTAATACCTTTATAATCAAGCCATAATAGGCGCATATGGATAATTATTAATGCTATTAATGGTACAATGAATATTTTAGTGACGGAAACACCTCAAATACGTCAGCACAGGGGGACGTTTTCAATTACCCCCATGCGCACTTGTTGGGTTAACAAGGTCTGAGAAGCCCCAGTATCACGCAATAGCTTAACTCCTCGCCTTTCGCCAGCCCACCTCACAAAACCATGCCCTCTATGACCCCCAAAGACGTCGCGGACAGGGTTCGAGCCTTCCGGACTCTTGAACACAGGCTGTGTCCCAACCTCTGACGAACTACCCTTGGCAAACTCAGAAGATATAGGCGACACCCCTATGCTGCGGGCCAATGACACAACCTTGTTTGGTGGCTTGTTCGGACAAGCATTTGCAAAGTGACCCTCCTTGTGACATGCAAAGCACTCTTTACTCTTTGGATTCCCTTGGGAGTGGGAGGTACCATTAGACTTCTTATACGGGACGGTATTTGGTTTATGTTCAGTTTTATTGTCAGTGCTACCTGGTTTTGTGTATTTATGTGTATCAAAATTCTTGGGAGGGGGAGGGGTACGATCCTTTGCACCCGACTCACTCCTAAGCTGCTGCTTCGCACCCTCGAATTAATGACAGTCGGAGGTCAGCCATTTCTGCTGCCTCCTGGAGAGTTCTAGGATTTTTTTCCTTTATATTTAATGTTAAGTCCCCACCTGTACACTTAAAGAACTGCTCCAAGAGAACCAGCTCCCTCAACTCCTCAAAAGTAGCTGCCCTCTCAGAACGCAGCCAATGTCGTAGTGCATCAGACAAGTCTCGGGCGTGTTCTAGGAAGGTACTATCCTTGCCCTTAGTAACACCCCGAAACTTCAAGCGGTAAGTTTCTGGTTGTAACTCATAGGCCCA
Organism: Lithodes maja; assembly: GCA_037953745.1. Classification (NCBI taxonomy): domain Eukaryota; kingdom Metazoa; phylum Arthropoda; class Malacostraca; order Decapoda; family Lithodidae; genus Lithodes; species Lithodes maja. Next base: position 12,338 of record JBAKBP010038308.1, read on the forward strand.
TAGCACAGCCTTCTTTAGCTCATCATAAACTACACAGGACTCTAAAGGTAGTGCATCATACGCTTTTAGCCCCTTTCCTAGGAGTCTTGATGAAACTAATGCTGCCCACTTTTCCTGAGGCCACTGGTGTTCCTGACACTTCTTCTCAAATCGCATAAAAAACTCAGTCACACATGAGTCATCGAACACAGGAACTAGTTTAAGCAGGTGCGACAATGATTGGTCCCGATGTCTGTTACCTCCCCCAATATTTCGCCCTGTTACCTCCACTCGAGATCTCTCCAGCTCCCTGTCAGCCCGATACCTAGTAGACTCTGCCTGCAGTTCAGCCTCTCGTATAGCTGTTCTCTCTGCGGCCTCAGCCTGAGCTCTAGCAACCTCAGCCTGCACACTAGCCTGTCTCTCGGCAGCCTCAACCTGAGCTCTAGCAACCTCAACCTTGGCCATCTCAAGCCGAAACAACAAATCTGGAGTTAACCCTTGAGGAGGGGAAGGTGCATTTAATGGAGAGGGTCCCTGTGATTGAATTCCACGCTGCCATTGACCATCAACTTGGGGGTATGTACTAAATTCAGGCACCCTGACGTTTGATACGGGGGTAGAGTGGAGGGGGGACTGGGGACCGGGGCCCCCAGTCGCCTCTCCACCCAGGTCTCTCCCTTCTAAACCCAATATCAAAGGCCTCAGCTGATCTTTCCTCATGCCACTTAAACCCTGGTGACCCTGAAGACCTGCCACACACTTTAAGCCATACTTATTCAGCTTCAACACCCTGGCAGCGGTAAGGGGCACCTCTAAAAATCTTCTAGCACCCTCCTCGCTATCGACTAGCCACTCCACAGGTCTTTCTCCCTCCGAGCCCGTATCGTGACCTGACCCACCACTGTGTTCTGATGTATTAGACATGTTTGTGCACTGCAGTAATTATCACGGTTATAGAATGTGCCTTATCTCCTATGCAAGTATGTATATACTAATGTTATTTAAAGTCTTTAATGTGTTATATTGGTTGCTCCAAAAAAAAAAAAATCTATGTCCACTGTATTCCTTTAATCATAGGAATCTCAAAACAAATGACCACTATATTCCTCTGTTCAGTAAATCCTATGCAAGGTCGCCATTTGTTACGTCCTGGGATATATAAACACTGGGCTCTTTCTATTGGACTAGGTATGCGGCAACAAGCAACAACGGAAAACGCTAGATCCAACCCTTATCTATAAACCCAGGCAACAAACCACCCTAAACCGTCCAGAGTCCTGCCTGGACAACAAGGTATCCTATGACTCGGTTACAGGGTGCACGCACTATAGACTGCTGATAGTCAAGCAGGCTATATAAAAGATCACACAATTAAGTTGACTTAAAGCTTCAAGGAAAAGATAGATAACGGAATTAAATTGCAGAAACAATTTAATAACAAACTAGAAGAAAGTACATTTAACATTACGTTAATTAATACAACTAATCACCCCTGTGTGAAAGAAGGTGAAAGCAAACAGTCCTCAAAACATCGTACAGGTAGACAAGATGCAGGTTTCTAAACTGCATGCGGCTACTGTAGGATCTGATGCTTAGCAAAGAAAGTACGTTACGGATTTAGAGAACTCTTATCTCATAAGCAGGAATAAATACTAGTGATAGGCCATACAGTGTATAATGGCATAGGTATAATTAAATAAAGGCAGCAACTCGCAACATAACCACATACAGGTGTGCTTCTCACTCTTAGTCAGGCAAGCCTGCTCGGACAGAGTCTCTAAGCCACACCCTGACTCACAATGCTCACAAAGATGGTAAACTGTGGCACAATAACAAGCATACAGAAATAATAAACCCCTAGCTATTAATCTGCCAGGTGGCAGAGGTCTAGCCGGAAGGATATAGGCTTCGGATACCCGGGCTGAGCCACCTGCTCTAGCCTATGGACGTTCCCAAGTATGTGCGCCAAATTACTCTAATTGAAAGGGTGCTCTCTTGAGAGACTCAGATCCCAAGTATCTGACTCTCTCCTGGCGACCCTAAAACAAACACAAGACGTGCTAGTGCAGTGCTGAGTGGACTAGGCAAGGGCCCTCACACAACACAACACTAGACACACAGGCACACAGACAAGAAAATGCCCCCAGACTCCCACGGGTATCCTAGTAAAGTCGTGCAGGTCCACAGGACTCGCACCAGCAGACTTTACTTAAAGGATCGCAAAAAAAAAATCCCCTCCGGTCTAGCCCCTGCTAACCTGACACAAGAACACACTAGCAAGCATGAAACCACCAAATATGAGACAACAAAAAAAGCTTCCTAGGTCTCATTAACAATTAAAACTCTGCATAAGGCCCAAAATCCTATCTAATTATCTGAGAGCTCGTCGTTAATACAATAATAGATATAAGGTCTATCAAGGGGATGGGATAATTATATAGATTGGTGAAGTAGTGGAAGAAGGTATACAAAGTAAGAGAGAAAGTTTCTAAGTGGGGTTGAGAGGGATAGATATCAAGGGGGTCCGAAGGGTACGACAGTGAGGTGAGCTCTGAGTCTTGAATCTGTCTGGACCCCACTCTAGGCATGCGAAATACATCCCATGCTTGGCAACACTCAACACCGTTGCCGGGTCAAAATCCTCTACCCCTTGCGTGAGTCGAAACTAAGCCTAACGTTGCGATCAATTGGCAACAATCAGGCTCGTCCCAAGCTAGTCTCTCCGCGCCCGCGCGAAGCAACGTCCCCCAGCCGGTCTCTCTCTCCCGCTCGTCTCCTCCCTCTCTCACTAGACTTACATCTTATATATAATAATGAAACAATCAACTATCGAGAACAAAATATACTAAGATGCGTTGGTTAAGAATAAGGGCAGCTTCAAGCTGTGAAACAACATAAGAACATCCCAGACATTAGTTACATTGTCGTAGGATAAATACTAAGGAAAAGCCGGCTGGCCGGCTGCCGTCAGCCGGTTTCTAAACGGCTGGGCAGCCGACCCTCGCGCATGCCCGCACGTGGCTACTATGCAGGAGCGTCACAGCATATTATGCTAAGGTGAGCTTATGATCAATGTGTGGGGCCAAACTGCAAGATAGGCTATCTAGTGAAGACCTGAGGAGATGGTTAGGTATCAAGAGTATCAGTGATGAAATGCATATACTAGTAGGCTTGGATGTGTGGAGAGGATGGATGAACTAAGTTGGGTGAAAAAATTAATGTGGAGGGAGCTGCACCATGGGGCAAACCAAGAAAGATGTGGGATCAGAACTTATGACAGCTCAGAACAGGGCTCTCTAAAGCACTGTCATTAGGACATATGACCGGAACTGCAGTCTGTGGTGAGCAATTGGTCTTTAAATTTATGTTTGTATGTAGGCTATGTAAATGGACGAGTCTTCATAATGGGTGAGTATCAAAATGGGTTTCAATTGTTATCTTCATTTTATATATTATGAGCAACAATATTATAAGAGTGCGAAGGCAGCATGGGCAAGGATGTATAGTACCTTGAAAGAGAGAAGGGAACGAGGCGACTTAATAACGATGTTCAAGGGAGTAAAAAGTTTGGAACGAGTAGATAGGGAAGCTCTATTCGTGAGGGATGAAGGAAGGACAAGAGGACACAAGTTTAAACTGAGGAAGGGCAGATGTCGTAAGGAAACAAAGAAATTAAGCTTCCCATATAGAAGTATAGAGACTTGGAACAACTTGGAGGAGGAGGTGGTGCGAGCGAAGAACATTAACATGTTCAAATCTAGGTTGATTAAAAGTAAATATGGAAATAGGACAATATAAGCTATGATATGTTAGTCCAAAATACTGAGAATTGGGAATATCCATTACGATACTTGTATAAGTAAAATGGATTGATTATAAAGTAACTAAGACAGGACAACACAAATTGAACTTGCAAAGATTCAGGCTCGTATTCAGGAAGCACAGGTACAAGCACAGGCACAACAGGCACAGGCTGAGGCTCAC
>JBAKBP010038309.1:0-16299 GCA_037953745.1 Lithodes maja
GTAGTCTGTGTAGAGTTTCCTAACTTAGTTCATGTGAGCCGTTGCACTATAAGTATTATGAATATGTATTTTGTTTTCATCTGAGTCAACGAGTTATATTTTATATCATTAGTTATAAGTATTGTGTATAAAACTTATTTGTAATGATGAGAGGAGAGAGAGAGAGATTACGTAACGGGGGGTCAGTGAGTGCGCCATGCGGGAGGTGGGCCTAACTCACTAGCACTCCCCTCCTCCCTCCTCCCCCTCAGTGCGTGGGAAAGCCTTTGTCTATCCCAGATTGAGAGAGATAAGTTACGTAATGATTGTCAGTGGGCGGTCCTTAGTTGTTTACGATATGCTCACTAGAGGGCCGAGTATAAAAAGGGAAGTCTCGCCACATTTTCTTCAGAACTCATTAGGCAGAGCGACTTCTCATTTCCCTTGATAACTATAGACATTCTTCTGACTGATGTGAACTTTCTCTACTATCTGTACCGCCTTTTTTCCTCTTTTCCCGACCCTTTTTAACCTCAATGATCCCTTTGGTGCAGAGCTAGTCAGCCAACGTATTATCGCTTGAGTTCTCACGAGATATATGCCTATTAGATAGCCTATTTTGGAAGGGATAACTAGAATAGGATTGATTAATGTTTGTTGCACTCGTATATGCATTTCCCTGTGTATTATTATTATTGTTCCTGTTTTCTGCTGGTCTAGGTAATGCTAGACTGGGATAAGGCTACTGGTGTTGTGATTCCCGATGTGTACTAGGTTTTGTTGAACCTGTACAATCGCAACGGAGACGTGGGAAGCCTAGGTGGTCTTTCTGACTGTGTACCTTGTAAGTTTAGCACTGTGTTGCGAGTGAGGGCTTTTGCCTCTGCCACCCAACACTGTGCTAACTCGGTTGCTTTGACTTTGAGAGGATCGCCAGGAGAGAACCAGATACTAGTGATCTGGATCTCTCAAGAGAGCATCCCGTCAATTAACGTAATTTGGCCGCACAGCCTTAAGGACCTCGCTAGGCTACGAGCCGCTTGCTCAGCCATTGTTTCCTAGCCTACTACATCCCAGCTAGACTTTGCTCGATCAGCAGATACAGAATAGTATTGAAGCTTTCCTTATGTATGATATTGTTTAAGCACTATTGATTTCATGTGTTGCACGCTTAGCTACTTTAGTGATTAGTGGCCCACGAGCACAATCCGAGTAGGCTATTGCCGGTGCATTGGCGGAGTACTTCTTTTTAATGTTTGCCATTTACTATTGCCTATTCTTATAATTCTTCTTATGTCAATTTAAACCTTTAATGATACTTAATTGCCAGTGTGTTGCTTATTGAATTGCTGTTCAAAATCCGATACGTACTTCTTACGAGCATCCGAGAAGCATCTAACTTTTTCAGAAGATTCCTTGCTCGATGCCCAAGGACTATTGATTAACGTAACGTAATAGTGCCGATCCGAAGTAGAGGGTGGAGGACTTCTTAAGTTCTTAGTCAAGGGTGGATTACTTCGGCTTCGGCCAACACTATTCTTTGGTATTGTTGTGTCTTACTTCTTTGTTTGATTGTTGACCAGACTAGATAATTCCTGTCTCTTTATTAGTCTGTTGTTGAACACTAGTACCGAGTTCTTATATACCCCGTTATAGCAGATCGAACTCTGGAGGGTATTGGTGTTTTTTGTTCGGCTGGCAGTACTCAGGGTTTGGGATCGTGTGTTTCCGTTGTGGCAGCGAGCCGTACTCGAGTCCTGATTGAGAGCCCTGGTGTACCTGAGTGCCAGGTCGTAACAAATGGCGACCTTGCTTAGGATATTGTGAACAGTATAAATTTTTGCAGAGTTGTACAACATTTGTTTGTTTGTATTTTAGCGTGCATATTGAAGAATATTTTTTTTGTATGGCAATTAGTAAAGCATTTAAGAGACTCCAGTTAATTTAGTAATTAGTGCTTGCATAGGAAGTTTAACACTTTTGTCTCAAGAATTTTTTTGTGGACTTCAGTATGTCGTGCACTAGCACGGACGATGAGCGAGAGATGCCATTTGAAGGTGTGCCGTTAGTAATCAGTGAGGAGGATGCTAGAGTTTTTGTGAGTAAGCGGTACCACGTGACGAAGGAGAGGCTGACTGGGGTGGATGTTTGTGGCTTACACCTGATAGCCAAAGTTTTGGGCATTTCCAATGTAGTAGGGATGTCCAAGGGGGAGCTGATTTCCTGGGTGTTGCGTGGGCGACATGGGGTTTCGGAGGAGAGGGCGTTTGGGGGGGTTCCTCCCCAGATCCCCTCTCACTCGACTCCCACAGTGCCGTCCACTCAGTTACCGGAGGTTAGCACTCTCCCACAGAGGGATGAGAAGTGGCAGATTGGAGTGCCCTCGGGTGGTGCACATGGTGGTTCCCCAGTTTTTGCCCCCCCTCCTTCAGTAGTGGAAGCTCCCTCTCCCTGCCTGTCTCCAGATATGGTATTTAGACTTGAGCTTGCTAAAATTGAGGTTAGGAAGCAGGAGATTGAGGCTGAGACCAGGAGGCAGGAGGATGAGACCAGGAGGCAGGAGGATGAGACTAGGAGGCACGAGATTGAGGTTGAGGCTAGGAAGCAGGAGATTGAGGCTGAGACTAGGAGGCATGAGGCTGAGCTTAGGTACGACTCAGAGAAATATTGTGCTCAATTAGATTTAGATAAGACTCGTGCAGAGTCGACAGGGATTCGGATGGGCCGTGACGGCCAAGTAAGAGAACAGTCCTTGTCCCACTTAGTCAAATTGGTGCCGGTATTTAGTGAAACTGAAGTCACAGAATTTTTTAATCGTTTTGAGAAGAAGTGTAGGGAGCATAATTGGCCTGAAGAGAAGTGGGCAGCTCTAGTCTCCTCAAGACTTACGGGTAAGGGTCTGAAGGCTTATGATGCACTGCCTTTAGAGTCTTGCATTGACTACCCAGAATTGAAGAGAGCTGTCCTACGGGCATACGAGTTGCAACCGGAAACATATCGATTGAAGTTTCGGGGTGTTACAAAGACTAGGGAGGCGACCTTTCTTGAACATGCCCGGGACTTAAAAGATGCACTTACAAACTGGACACGTTCTGAGAAAGCTGAGACGGCCGAACAGTTGACTGAGCTGTTTCTGCTCGAGCAGTTTTATAAGTGTACTGGTGCAGAAATGACTAACTATTAAAGAAAAGAACCCAAAAACTCTACAGGAGGCAGCTGAGATGGCTGACCTCCGGCTATCACTAATTCGTGGGTGCGGGTCTGCCCAGCGTAGTGAGGCAGGTAACAAGGGGCGTGACGCCCCACCCCCCCGAGTTAGTGATATACCTTATGCAAACAAGTACAAGAGCCATGATACCAAGACTGACCACAAGACTAGCACCGTCCCATTTAAGAAGGGGCCGGGCCCTTCCCAGTACCAAGGGAAGCCCAGAGGGGAGTTGGAGTGTTATCATTGTCATGAAAAGGGGCACTTTGCAAGAGTCTGTCCTAGCAAACCACCTACAGCAGCTGTGTCTTTGGCCTGCAACATTGGTGTGTCTCCGAAGTCATCTGAGTTTGCCCGGGGCAGTTCGTCAGAGGCTGAGGCACAGCCAATGCAGAAGCACCTGGGAGGCTCGAACCCTGCTCAGGATGTTTTTTGCGACCATAGAGGGCGGGGTTGCGTGATGTGGGCGGGGCGCAAGCATGGAGTAGAGGTCTTGCGTGATACAGGTGCTTCCCAGACTCTGATGAACAACTTGACTGGCTACCCTATAAATGCGGCTCGGGTGGTAGTGGTGCAGGGTATTAATGCAACTCGGTCATACCCGCTGGTGCGGTTGGAGTTGGAGGTGGATGGTGTGGCACGTGAATTGGATGTCGGGATTGTGGAGAAATTGCCAGTGGAGGGCGTCGACCTTCTTCTCGGCAACGACTTTGCAATGCCCGCTTCTGAGGTTCTACCCTTAGTCGTTGCCGAGAGGCCGGCCGACGTGAGTAGGGAAGAGCAAGAGTGGGTCGAGCGGTGCCAGACACAACCCATGGCGTGCGTTGTCACCCGAGCTCGGGCAGCTAAAGTGTCACAGCCTAGTCCTCCGTCTTCAGACCAGCGGAAGAACGATCAACAGGAGGAGGCTAAAGCTGGAGTTGGTTTTAAGAGTTTTGACTCGGCGGCTCTCCCGGGTGATTCAGTATTGGCACCTATGTTAGAGTCTGGAGAGGCCCCAGGACCTGTCACAGCTAGTGAGGAGGTAGGGCAGGAAGAGACTCCGAGGCAGCAACGTTACACACGGAGAGAAAAAAGGGTTGCTCAGTTTGATATTGGGGGAGGACTTGGGTTGCTTCGGAAGCATCTAGACAGGTTGGTTCCCTCAGATATTTGTAAACTGCAGTTGGAGGATCCGGAAGTTCAGAAGTGTGGTAATGATGCTGTCGAGATCAAACACGAGGACGGGGAAGCATGTCATGTGAACCTGTTGGAGGAGTTTGTGAGGCAACCACCTGAGCAGCCTACTGTCCCTGCGTTGGTCTGCCGCAGCCAAGGTGGAGAAGGAGAGGGGGGCAGTAGGGCACAGGTGGAGGAGAGTAGGGATTGTCATGTCTCGGCGGAGCAGTGGGCGGGGGACACGAGTCTGGTGGCTGTGGAAGCGCTAGAGCACCTGCCTGAGCAGCAGTGTGCAGCACTCCAGCACCAGCTCGGTTCATACCCCACTGGTCGTGCCGGGTCGTGCCGAGCCCCTGAGTCTCACAACTCGGGCGGTGCAAGATGTTCCACGGGCAGGTCACGTGAATTTTGAAAGACCGTTAGCCTCGTTGTTTCGGTGGTTCAAGGTGGGCGACGAGGCTTTGGCATGGTTGCCAGGTCAGGGTCGACCCATGGCTGCCAAGGGTGGTGGTCAAAAGGAGGACATTGAGCAGATTGGTGAGGTTGGCTGTGGAGTGGATGTGCCCGGTCGTCACATAGCCTCCCAATGCTGCTCTAGTCTAATGCAACAGCCCTACCATAGACCGACTGTATCTGGCCATGTCTCTAAAAGCGGTGATGCTGAGCAGGCAGATGTCGTCGCAAGGAATGCGGGGGTGCGCATGTACGGTATCGGCGGGGAAGCCTTAGCAATAATGAACTATGGGAGTGACTGCACAGGTGGTACTGATTGTCCCTCTCATGACCTGGCTGTTCTAGGGACGAAGGTGGAGAAGGAGGGAGACTACAGGTTAGAAGCTGCGGTCTCGGCTGGGTTGTGGGAGGGCACCGTAATTCTTGGCGATTTCAACTTACCCGTGACTAAATGGGGCGATATTCTTACTTCACACTCTGGACACGACCTCTATGCTAACTTGCAAGAGAGTTCACTTTTTCAATTTGTACAATCTCCGACCCGTGGTAATAATGTGCTTGACCTTGTACTCGCAACAAAAGAAGAATTAATAGAGAATTTGAATGTTGGTGATGAATTCAGTAACAGCGACCATCGTACGATAACTTTCACTTTAAAGTTTACTAGTAACAAATCAAATAGCAGCATTGAGAAAGTCCCTAATTTCAAGAAAGCAAATTTTCATAAACTTAAATCAAAACTTAAAGAAACTGACTGGAGCTTTCTGACTAACAATAACGACATAAATGCATCTTGGGAGTGTTTCACAACCACTTACCTTAAGGCAGTGCAAGACTGCATACCATCGAAAATACGGCGTCCAGGCCAAAATGATAAGCCCAAATGGTGGAATAAAGATATTTCAGACTGTCTGCTTGCTAAAAAATTTGCTAATGATAGATTAAAATCCTCACAAAATGACGAAGAACGGGTGAAATTTGTAGAGCTACGACGCAAAGCCAAAAAGTTAATTAAGCAAAGTAAAAAGACCCTGGAGTTACATGTTGCGAATCAAAGTAAAACAAACCCGAAAGAATTCTATAGTTATATCAGAAAGAAAAAAGTAGTTACTTCAACTGTTGGACCGTTAGTCGATGAAAATGGAGAATACACCAAAGACGAAGTACAAATGAGTAATGCCCTCAATACCTTCTTTGCATCAGTTTTTACAACCGAAGACCTCAGTGATATCCCTACACCATCGCCGATTCAGATTGATAATTCAGATGTTCTAAGCAATATCACCGTTACAGAGAGAGAAGTATTGAATTGTTTAGATAAACTCAAGGTAAATAAAACGCCTGGACCTGATACAATCTCACCTAGAGTTCTAAAGGAAGCTAAGGATGAGCTCTCCAAACCACTGACATTGCTATTCAATGAATCCTTGCAGTCTGGGACTATGCCTGATCAGTGGAAGCTAGCCAACGTAACACCGATATTCAAAAAAGGCAGCAAATCCCTACCCAGTAACTATCGTCCAATTAGCTTAACCTCAATTGTATGTAAAATGCTAGAAACGGTCATAAGAGACAGACTCGTAAATCACTTAGAGGCAAATAACTTACTTAAAGATACTCAACACGGCTTTCGTAAAAAACGTTCCTGTTTAACAAACCTCTTAGACTTCTTCCACGATATCTTCAACCTCTACGATGAGAGTAAAGCTGTAGATATTATATACCTTGATATTCAAAAGGCCTTTGACAAAGTTCCCCACAAACGATTACTGCTAAAACTAAAAGCGCATGGAATACAAGACGGTGTGTTGAAATGGATAGAAAATTGGCTCAGCGACAGAAAGCAAAGAGTAGTCATAAACGGTAAGGCATCTAAATGGACCAATGTAAGTAGTGGGGTACCCCAGGGATCGGTACTGGGACCAATTCTCTTTCTAATTTACATCAACGACATAGATGAGGGTCTCACCTGTACAGTCTCGAAATTTGCTGACGATACAAAAATTGCAAATAGCGTACTCTCAAAAGAACAAGTTGACGATATGCAACACAATCTAGATAAATTGTCTTGTTGGGCCCAAATTTGGCAAATGAGTTTCAATGCGGATAAATGTAAAGTACTACATATCGGATACCTAAATGAGAAAGCAAACTATTCGATGAATGGCACTCAGCTTAAGAATGTAAACAAAGAAACCGATCTGGGAGTAACAATATCGAGTAACCTAAAACCGAGTCAACAATGTTCAGAAGTTGTTAAGAAGGCAAACAAAATAATTGGCTTTATTGGCAGGTCATTTGAGCATAAATCCAAAGATGTTATCCTAACCCTTTACAATTCCTTAGTCCGCCCTCTTCTGGAATACTGCGTTCAATCCTGGTGCCCTTATTACCAAAAAGATATAAACAAGCTAGAACGAGTTCAACGTAGAGTTACCAAAATGATACCTAGCCTAAAGAACAAACCATACGAAGAGCGTCTTAGAGAATTAAATCTATTTCCTTTAACCCAGCGCAGATTAAGAGGCGACTTAATTCAAGTGTTCAAAATCATCAAAGGCATCGACAATATGAACTGTAGTAAGTACTTCACTATCGACCAATCTAATTACACGCGGGGAAACGGTTGCAAAATTATTGGTAAATCTTTTAACTCACACGAATCTAAGAATTTCTTCTTCAATCGAGTTGTCAACTTGTGGAATGGGCTTCCCCGAGACGTTATAGACTGCAGCACCGTTGATTCATTTAAACTCCGCTTAGACAAATATCTCGCATCAAACCCGCGACTGACTGCGTTTGTAAATGAATAACTTTATTGTATACCCCCCTCAGTTACTAACCCATCTGTCCCCTACTAACTTCCTAATCCTGCCACGGACATTAGTTCTAGGGCAGTAGTTCCCTTTCCAATGTTCCCTTACCCACTCTAAACCACTGTTTGGACACTTGATCCTCAGTGTTTTGGAGGACAAGCAGCCTAGAAGGGTCACTAGACCTGTTGTTGCTTGATTTCCTTTGTACTCCTTTGTACACTAGGCATGTTGTTCGTGGAGACAGTGCAAGGCAGTTGTTTACTAGGCTATGGCAGTACTTTCGCATGTTTGTTGCTTCTCTAGGCCTGATGTACGGGGTAGAATCCGACATGCAGGCTGGAGATAGTGCAAGGCTCAGTTTAATTCCCTACCGTATAAATCCTGCTCGACAGCCTATGGTGCAAGCAGAGCTGGATTACGTGTGGACGAAGGGTCTGAGGGATAAGGAATGTTGTGAGTGGTCGTTGCCTGTAACTTTGCAACCGGTGTTAAGTGGCAAGATCATTGAGTGTGTTGATTGCGAGAGTGTGTGTGCATTATCCCTGACAGACGCCTATACCTTATCAAGAGTTGACGACACCATAGACCGCCTCGGGGCTGCATCGCCTATCACGAGGGTGGATTTAGTAAAGGGTTGCTGGCAGGTGCCTTTGTCCGAGCGTGCTGGAGAGGTATGTGGTTTTGTTGTGGACGGGAGTACCTACCAGTGCAATGTTATGCCTGACGGACTTAAGAATGCACCAGCAACGTTTCAGAACCTGATGAATGAAATTGTAAAGGACGATGATGGGCTGGGGCATTTCGAGGTCTATGTTCCAGCCTATGGTCCGGTCGTTGTAGTTTACCCAGATCATCACCCTCTCAAGTTCTTGGACCAGTTTCACAATCGGAATATGAGGCTGACCAGGTGGTCACTAAGGTTATTGGTATATAACCTCGACATACGCCATATTGCCGGTTGTGACAACGTGGTTGCAGATGGTCGTTCAAGGGTATATGATCCTGGGTAGATTGACACATGGGTAGCCTCCTGCTTTAGTTTGAATAGTATTTTGCGCTTGGTGCTTGTTGGCTCGCGATTGTAGCCCAGCGTATTGGGTCGTAAAGCAGGAGTTGAGCGTTTGGTATAGAAGAAAATAGGCTGCCCTTATAGTGCAGCCGGAAAAAAACATATTAAAATATAAAAACATCATATAAAAACTCTTTCTTTTTGATATAGATAATTGTATAAGTTTGTCATAGCCTATTGAGTTTGAGTAGTCCACGAACTATCAAATGGCTGGGCTGCTGTAAGCTCGCTCTGGGAGCATGATATTGTGTCTTTTTTGCTATTGGTGGGAGGAGTTATAAAATGTGAATTTTTTTTTAATAAGATGTGTTTTAGTGATAAACTCAGCTTTGTTTTAGTGCCATGCGGTCGCTGGGTGTGAGGGGCTTGATGGGGTTCTGTGTGTGTCAGATTTTAGCTCAGGGTTGAGCAAGTAAAATCTTGGGGGAGGTGTGACGCATGTCGAGTGTGAGCATGCTGTACAGAACGCCTAGTCATGCCCCACTCTCGCTAGGATCGTCAGGGCAGGAACTTTGGCTGTAGTCTGTGTAGAGTTTCCTAACTTAGTTCATGTGAGCTGTTGCACTATAAGTATTATGAATATGTATTTTGTTTTCATCTGAGTCAACGAGTTCTATTTTATATCATTAGTTATAAGTATTGTGTATAAAACTTATTTGTAATGATGAGAGGAGAGAGAGAGAGATTACGTAACGGGGGGTCAGTGAGTGCGCCATGCGGGAGGTGGGCCTAACTCACTAGCACTCCCCTCCTCCCTCCTCCCCCTCAGTGCGTGGGAAAGCCTTTGTCTATCCCAGATTGAGAGAGATAAGTTACGTAATGATTGTCAGTGGGCGGTCCTTAGTTGTTTACGATATGCTCACTAGAGGGCCGAGTATAAAAAGGGAAGTCTCGCCACATTTTCTTCAGAACTCATTAGGCAGAGCGACTTCTCATTTCCCTTGATAACTATAGACATTCTTCTGACTGATGTGAACTTTCTCTACTATCTGTACCGCCTTTTTTCCTCTTTTCCCGACCCTTTTTAACCTCAATGATCCCTTTGGTGCAGAGCTAGTCAGCCAACGTATTATCGCTTGAGTTCTCACGAGATATATGCCTATTAGATAGCCTATTTTGGAAGGGATAACTAGAATAGGATTGATTAATGTTTGTTGCACTCGTATATGCATTTCCCTGTGTATTATTATTATTGTTCCTGTTTTCTGCTGGTCTAGGTAATGCTAGACTGGGATAAGGCTACTGGTGTTGTGATTCCCGATGTGTACTAGGTTTTGTTGAACCTGTACAATCGCAACGGAGACGTGGGAAGCCTAGGTGGTCTTTCTGACTGTGTACCTTGTGAGTTTAGCACTGTGTTGCGAGTGAGGGCTTTTGCCTCTGCCACCCAACACTGTGCTAACTCGGTTGCTTTGACTTTGAGAGGATCGCCAGGAGAGAACCAGATACTAGTGATCTGGATCTCTCAAGAGAGCATCCCGTCAATTAACGTAATTTGGCCGCACAGCCTTAAGGACCTCGCTAGGCTACGAGCCGCTTGCTCAGCCATTGTTTCCTAGCCTACTACATCCCAGCTAGACTTTGCTCGATCAGCAGATACAGAATAGTATTGAAGCTTTCCTTATGTATGATATTGTTTAAGCACTATTGATTTCATGTGTTGCACGCTTAGCTACTTTAGTGATTAGTGGCCCACGAGCACAATCCGAGTAGGCTATTGCCGGTGCATTGGCGGAGTACTTCTTTTTAATGTTTGCCATTTACTATTGCCTATTCTTATAATTCTTCTTATGTCAATTTAAACCTTTAATGATACTTAATTGCCAGTGTGTTGCTTATTGAATTGCTGTTCAAAATCCGATACGTACTTCTTACGAGCATCCGAGAAGCATCTAACTTTTTCAGAAGATTCCTTGCTCGATGCCCAAGGACTATTGATTAACGTAACGTAATAGTGCCGATCCGAAGTAGAGGGTGGAGGACTTCTTAAGTTCTTAGTCAAGGGTGGATTACTTCGGCTTCGGCCAACACTATTCTTTGGTGTTGTTGTGTCTTACTTCTTTGTTTGATTGTTGACCAGACTAGATAATTCCTGTCTCTTTATTAGTCTGTTGTTGAACACTAGTACCGAGTTCTTATATACCCCGTTATAGCAGATCGAACTCTGGAGGGTATTGGTGTTTTTTGTTCGGCTGGCAGTACTCAGGGTTTGGGATCGTGTGTTTCCGTTGTGGCAGCGAGCCGTACTCGAGTCCTGATTGAGAGCCCTGGTGTACCTGAGTGCCAGGTCGTAACAGGTAGAGATTTCTACCTCGTTCTGTGCTGCGTCACCTGTGTTTCTGGCATCTCAATGGACGCTGGAGCTCAAAGGCTTGTCACACATTCACGATCTCAATAACGATTACTACCGAATAAAGGACCGCAGGCATGTCGTAATCACGTTGTTCCGAGGTAATTCCAAGGTGCCACGAACGAGTCTGTGTGGGCTGGGATGGGCAGCAAGGAAGGTAAAAAATTTCAAGTTTGCGTGAAATTTTCAGAGCAGGTCAGCGAACTAAAGCAATACGGCGGAAACCTTGGCTGGCCTGCAGATGTGTCTGCGACATGTCGTAGGAGCAGGCAACCCCAGGCACAACTGGGGCAATCAGTGCATTCTGGGTTTGAATTTGGCGCTGCATCTGCCGCCGACATGATGGCATCAATTGTACATGCGTATGAGGCCTTAAGGCAGGTTATGGTGATGTAGGATGCTGCTAAAAATGTACTAACACACAGGCCTGGCACCATTATTAATACTTTAACGCAGTATGGCGCAGGACATCGTAGACATGGCTGTGGTGTGTCACAGATGTGGTCTCAGTGTACCAGCGGGTGGCGGTGGTCTGGCAACAGATGCATTGCAGATGCATCTGCGGTCATACCCATGATGCACCTGCGATGCACCTGTGGTGACCGCAAGCACGCCTTCAGCAATCTTGACATATCCGGTTAGAGCATGCCACTTTTGGCATATACCACTGCATGACGGATTGTATGATGCAGGTGAGCCGTCCTCATCACAGGTACGTCACCAGGGCCGCTGTGGCAATCGTAATTGACGAACTCTCAGTCATTATTTTGGATAATTTGAGAGGGATCACTAGGATTTCACATGTGCATTGGCTCTCTGGCAGATTATCCAGGTCGCAGTCACAGTTTGTGAATGTGTGACAGAGCCTACACCCTATTTCAGTCAATAGTTGTGCATGATACTTGAGAGGATATATATTTGTTTGTGCCTATGCTAGAGTGCCTTCAGAGGAGACTGGCTAGTATTTCTATAACAGCCAGGCTTGGTAAGACAGTGACGTGTATAGTAAACAAAAATCATATTTGAATAATGATCTTGTTGGAAAGTTGTGGTTGAAGAAAATAAATGCCAGTTTATATTAAAATATTATAGAAACAATATTGTCATTGAAATAGCGAAGTAAACCATTAATCTTGGCAATTACGTAAAAAAAAAAAAGGATTCAAACATTTGATTAAGCAGGCACAAAGAATCGACCTAATAGACCTCCCCAAAAAATCAGATTAAATATAGTCTTTTTGCTGTAAATATCCCAAAATAGTCATATTAACATACATTCTCGATTTTTCAGGGGATTGAGTATTCCTACTTCGTCACCTCCGAACTCCCATTCTATCAAAGGATGGTCAAGGAGATGTCCTACTACTCGACGGAGGAGAACATGAAGAGGGTGGCCGAGGGAGAACACGCCTATCCGTACTACAAGAGCCATGTACAACTGCAGGCGGCCATACACAACAACAACCCCAAGAGGAGGAGCGATTTGCATGTGGCCACGGAAGAGTTTTACACTTCGGGGTACAGCTGTGTTATTCCCAAGGTTAGCTCTGATATTCGCTGTGCTCCTATTCTCATCTACCTTGGTCACCTCTTTATTTTGTATGAGGTCGGGTTTCTAGGAATTTACAGACTTCATGGCCCTTTGACTCGAGAAAATCAATATTATTGTTCTGCCTTTTAACACTAGCCAAAAACTGTAACGAACAGTTCAACGTATCTTATTCAAAAGGACAACCGCCTATGGGTTTTCCAGGAAGTTATAATCTATCAGCATTTTCTATTTAAGTAATCCATTTACAATGAAGAGCTATTTATTTTACAATGAAAAGACCTCCATGATGCACTACCAAAGTATTATGAAATGCCTTTAATTATATCCTATAGCCAGAGCAAAACTCCTTTGAATTAGGATCATATGCTATTGTGCCTTTTTTATTAGATGGCCCAAATCACGCCAGTAATTGTAGCTTTGAAGTACTCGTCAAACTTAGACATTTGTTTACATCCCAGGCGGCACCATACAGACGGACCATTGATGCAGTTATGAAGAGGTGTTTGTGGGGAGGACTGATCGACAAGTGGGTGAAGGATTTTTATGACTATTATGCTAAGAGGCCCCAGGAGGAACAGATGAACACCGAGGATGAAGAACAGGACGAGAACCTAGTGGCCAATGATACTGATCATGTAGAAGTATTACTGGGAACTAAAACTGAATATAAGCTAAAAATAATAGCATGTTCTCTTAAAACCCTTTACCGGGCGAGGAACCATATATGGTAACTTAAATGGGCGTCCAAAAGGGCGCTCCCAAGCCGTCCGGTGTGTGTCTGCCACCACGTCATCATGCCTTAGCCAATCACCGATGATCAGGCTACTCACGTGGGTATGGTGTAAGAGCTGATGCCATCTCAGTATTGGTTGAGAGCAACTCGAAGTTCAGTTGCAGGCCAGACATGAAGAAAGTAGGATCTCAGCAATTTTTCTCTTGACGACCTCGACCCTAGCTCATCTCGTAATATCGGTAAGTTGATAATAATCTGATATTATGCAGTTGAATAGTTGTACTATAACCTGATATAGTTGTCATTTACGTGGAACATACGGAAATTGGTGAAATTTGTTTGCGAAAAAGTGAATGATCAAATATGGACATGCGCCCGGTAAGGGGTAAAGCCCAAGTGATCATATATGGACTTACGCCCGGTAGCCTATAGAATTGAAATTACTAAATATGATCATTTCGCCTGGTAAGGGGTTGTACTCCCAAGTTACATAAAACCATATAACTTTGATGATAGTTACCCAAACCAGCATGGCACATGGCCACAACTTGGGTAGGGATTCTAGAACGTTCAACATAGAAATAAATACCCGATTTCTAGTATTTCCTCATAAGTGTACAGTGAAATAAATATGAGTTTGGTAAGTTTAGTGAGTTCACATATATTTTTGATATTGTGAGGCATATACTGAAGTTTTTTTGAGATATGAGTACTGTCACATAAAGAAATACCAATTTTCATGGGGATCCTATGCCCAAAATTTGCTGAAATTCATTGGTCAGGGGGAACCTCTGCCCAAATTTAGCTGGAATTCATTGTCCATGGGGAACCTATGCCAAAATGTTGCTGGAATTCTGTGTTCATGGGGAAGCTATGCCCAAATGTTGCTGGAATTACTTGTTCAGGGGGAACCTATGCCCAATTTGTTTTTTGGAATTAATTATTCATGGGGTACCAGACAGTGTCCGGGTTGTGAAAAGTACCTAAACTAAAATATTCATATATAATCTATTTATATACTTATTAAAATAAAACGCTTATTTTTGGGTAATATAATGATATAACTGTTATTCTGTGTATTTTGTTTACCTTAAATTTACATTTTCAATATAGCATAATTCAAGATTATTTTTACCCTAGACCGGCGCTTGACCATATATGATCACTTCGTCAACCTCGATTTGCTAATTCAATATGCAAAAATGTGAAAAAAAATCATAAGCAAAAATACCTTAGAATTAGGTCTACTTTCATGGTCTAGGGTCAAAAAATGAAATATCTAAGTATTTCTATGAGTGCCCGGTAAAGGGTTAAAGTCTGGCATTATGAAATTTGTTAGTTTATTTATTTACGTGTTGTGTAAGTTACAATAGTTTTTCTACAGTACCAAACATGCAGGAAATAATTAAACTATCTGAACCGTGTTTTGGGAAGTGCATTATAATATATATATATTATATATATATATATATATATATATATATATATATATACCATATATATATATATATATATATATCAGCTATTTTTAACTCGATAATCATCCAACTATCTCCTTCAAGTAGTGTTGATGTCAGTTTTGTGTATTTGAAATCTTAATTGGTGTTCTATTTTGTAATCCGTGTCATCATTTCCAGGTGGTGTTCACTTTAAACCACCTCCAGGGCCCCATCATCATGCTGTGTTTGGGTGGCGTGGGAGGTACTCTACTTTTCTTCCTGGAGTTGCTTGTATCTCATGACTGGTCAAACAATTTGCAAACATAAACAATATTAGTGTATTAAGATGTATAAATAAATATTGAATAAATGCTGTATGGTTTTATTATTCCCCTAAAATTCGATTTTGTACTAGCTTTAAATGTGCATATTATTAATAATCAATTATGTGAGAGCGGCCATTGGATATATTGCATATTTAATTAGGTTATGTTGAACATACGGGTGGATGGGACTCGTTAGCCTTGGTCGGCAACTCATCTAGGGGAGACAACCTTATACAAATCCGGCTGGATGGGACTCGTCAGCCTTGGTTGGCAACCTGTCTAGGGGAGTAAACCTGATACAAATCCGTACTGCTTACCTAAGGGTAAGGCAGGTTAGTGGATGGATTAGCCGGACACCACTGTAGAAAAATAGTGCTAACAAGATACACAGAGGGCCTCGGAGTCGGACGGATCCTGAATTGAGTGGTCAATCCTGTAAGTCCTTCACTAAACTGGCTCGGGTTGTCCCTCTCACAGGGAATAAGTCCGCTTGGGGGCATTCTGTGTATGGCCACCCTCGTAAGGGGAGTAAGGCGTCTGGCAATAGATAGATAGATAGATGTTGAACATAGGGGATGTGTGGTGGAGTGGTCTTGCCACTGGCCAGGAAATCCAAAGGTCCCGGGTTCAAATCCTGATGTATCAATGGGAAGATATTATTGGGATGGAATTTGTGCTGTACCTAGTATCAGTGCATTACCACAAGCCCACCGAAACGTCAATAAAATACCCTCATTGTTCCCTGATTGAATAGCACTGTATGAATATTCCCATATTCAAAATATGCTATAGGGGTGCAATGCCTGGTGAGTTATCTGCTCAACAGGTGGCGTTGTGTGTGTGTAAGTGTGAGAGTCGAGTGTAGGGGGTGAGACAGTGAAGCACGGGAACGAGGTGGCTTCAGAGATGGGGTCGTTTCGGGCCATGAGTGAGCACCGTGCCTCATGTGAAGGCAAGATGGCAGGTGCTCGTTGTACTCTACGTGCTTCACATGTCTCACTCCCTAGACTGGAACAAGACCTCACAGGTTTCACTGTTCATTGTAAAGCGGTGAATGTTAAGGCTCTCAGCCTATGCCCGAGAGGAAGTAAGTTGGAATATAGAAAATTCCTATTGCAGCATTCTCAGAAACTATTTGAGAATATGTAGTGTCCTTGTGAAGATATTTAGGTGTGTCACTAACAACCTACATTATTATTTAAATAGGAATTAAATG
>JBAKBP010038310.1:0-16295 GCA_037953745.1 Lithodes maja
CCGGTTCATCCGAAATGTGGCCAGAAACAACAAACTATACCTGCGTTGCGTTCAGCACCCCAAGTGTGGAGGAAGAGCCGTCTTGTCGGAGGTAAACATTGTAGTTGGACTGTATCCCCCCCCCCCCCTCCTATACAATTATGGGTAGGAAAAGGGTATTTAAAGTGTCGGTCAATATAAAATGTATTTAATTAAATTGCTAAAAATTTGTTTTGATAATATTCAAGGACACTAGTGCAACGTTATGAGAAACAATTTATTAGGGAAAATAGGCACCAATAGATTCGCCATATTTGTCTCCATATAGTCTGCATGGAGGATTTTCGTTATCAACAAATTGAAAAATACCCACTTCACAGACAAATACACCAAAAATCTAAGTCAAAGCGGGGGTGTGGGGGCGGCAGCCCCCACCCATAATACTAGGATAGGTTAGGTAAGGTTGTTAGGTTAGGCTAATGTCCTTTCAAAGGGGTATAGGCTAGTAAACACTAGGATAGCCTATACCCGGTCAGAGGTAAGAAGAAGAAGAAGAAGAGTCTTGCAGTAGTCTCCTTGAATGCTACCTTCGTGGTATTATACTGGTAGTGACAAACCCTTCTTAGACCAATTAGAAAGGTAATTCACCATCGATATACCTAATAGATGTTATATACCTTTTTCATATTATATTTATGACATATTGGATTTTCGGTCACGTATGGGATATAATGGATAATAACAACCCTGCAAAATGTTCCACTTGTCGTACAATCATTCATGACAGGCTTGAGGTATTCATTTAAAGAAAATGAATGTCCTCACGAAATACAATTTTAACTGGTTTTACAGTTTCATTATAATAGACATCTTTTTAAAGATAAATAAAAACATTTCCCACATATACAGTATATTCTCCAGCGTTTTGTATTCTTTCCTGCATAATGCATAATGCCACGTGATCGCATTGATGAGCACTGATCATGTATCAGAATTGTAGGAGATATGACAGTATAATTGCAGGAGTTATGCCGGATGCACCGTGTGGTGTAGGAGATATGCTGGGTACTCGGTATCAGAATTGTAGGAGATATGACTGTATAATTGTAGGAGTTATGCCGGATGCACCGTTTGGTGTAGGAGATATGCTGGGTACTCAGTTTTGGTGTAGGAAATGTGCTGGATACTTGTTTTTGTGTAGGAAATATGACCGACTATGTGTAGGATATGTGGTAGTACTCCAACTTTTGTAGTTGTGTAGGAGATGTGACTACGCCCCACACACACCACCACCACCACCATAACAACAACAACCACTCCTTTATTGCTCCTCAAGCTAAACAACCACAACTACTAAAACAACAATGTCCCCTTCTGCACCCCCCCCCCCCCCCCCCCGCCCTCCGAGTCCATAGAACCCGACCCCATAGCTCCCTCCCTTCTTCTACATACCCCTCCCTCCCCCTTCACATACCCCCCACAGACGTTCCTCCCTCCCTCCCTCCTCCCCCAACTCCCCCCCTAACTCAATATAAGCCCCACCCCCTACCCGACCCGGCCTTATTACCCTGGCTAAGCCCCCCATTCAAAACTCTCGGGCACACATTTTGACATATTTGTTTTATTACTTAAGGGGGGCGGGGGGGGGGGGGGGGGCAAACTCTAATAAGACGAGGGTAGGAAAAAAAATTGAGATGATGAGTTATGTTGACTTGTGGTGGGAAGGCCATTGTTTGAGAGCGAGAGAAAGTTTTTAAATTGAGCCGCCTGTTTATGCAAAGTACTGGTATTACTCTTACCGGTACTCGTTCTCTCTCTCACACGCACGCACGCGCACACACGCACGCACGCACGCTCATTACCGTATGCACAC
Source organism: Lithodes maja (assembly GCA_037953745.1). Lineage (NCBI taxonomy): Eukaryota > Metazoa > Arthropoda > Malacostraca > Decapoda > Lithodidae > Lithodes > Lithodes maja. The sequence goes on from JBAKBP010038310.1 coordinate 1,853, forward strand.
ACTTTGTTTACGCACACATACACAAGTACATAAACAAACACACTCATATACAGTATACTATATCCCCCCCCATGAGAGCTATATTGAGTGTCGTATAGGCAAGTGTCACTAGTATCACACACACACACACACACACACATACTACACGCACACACACACACACACATACTACACGCACACACACACACACACACACACACACACACACACACACACACACTTCACCAAGACTTCACCAAGAGAGTTATAGTGTGTGTTATGGGCAGGTGTCACTTGCATTATTCTCACACACACACACACACACACACACACACACACACACACACACACTTCACCAAGAGAGTTATAGTGTGTGTTATGGGCAGGTGTCCCTTGCATTATTCTCTCTCTCACACACACACACACACTGGTACCGTAGTGAGAATGGTACCGTACAGATTAACCCTAAGCCTTTGTTTCCAGATGTCGCCAATTGGCTAAAATACAGACTACACACACATCCACAGCCATTCCAACGATACATAAACACTTAACATGCATTTCACGCAATACATTCCCAGTTAAGGAGGCGCGATAATAATGAGCTTCGCTCGCATTGCGTGGATTCCCCTTGACGAACAAGTAAGTGAATTACACACACACACACACACGCACGCTAGAGAGAGATTTACTGTACGTGATATGGGCAGGTGTTACTGGCATTCGTCTCTCTCTCTCTCTCTCTCTCTCTCTCTCTCTCTCTCTCTCTCTCTCTCTCTCTCTCTCTCTCTCTCTCTCCTCTCTCTCAAGTTGGCTAACAGGTAGACAACAACGAGTGGTTGTTGTTGTTGTTGTTGTTAACGACATCCATCAACATACCCATATTCCTCACCAAGCCCTCTATAACCCATCATCTCCAGACATCACCTTTTGCTCCCCAGAACTCGCCCCCACAACATCCTGGAGGGTGGTCAGAACCTTAGGCTCTGACCACCTCCCGATCATTATCACCACCAAAACCAGACTCACCCCAGCTAGCCACAAACACACGTACACCAATTATAAAAGAGCTAACTGGGAAGCATTTACAAATGAGACAGAACAACACTTCACAACTCTAAACAGTACACCCATCACTAACATCAACAATGCTGTACACATACTCAATAAAACTATCCAAAACGCTGACAAGAAACACATTCCAAGAGGTAACAGAAAAAGACACAACCCCAACTTCACACCAGAAATTCAAAACATCGTCAGACAACGCGACACACTGAAACACTCCCCAGCACCCCACACACAAGACATCACACAACAAATTCAAGCACTCAACACCCAAACTAACAACAAAATACAAGAACAACAAAAACTAAATTGGAATAACTTCCTACAAACACTTGATCACAAACCAAACCCCAAAAAACTCTACAAAACACTAAACAGCATCACACTTTCCAACAGCAACACAACACAATCACATGCTGCAATCACAACAACAGACTCTACTCCTTCATGTAAACAACAAGCAAACACTCTCATCAATCACTTCTCACATGTCAGCCACCTAAAACCTCACAAAGACGACCGACGTGTCATCCGACGTAAGAGACAATTCCCCACAGACCCTGACTATACACCCTTCACCAATCACCAGACAAAGCATATCATCAACAATCTCAAGCACTCACCCGCCTGTGGCCTAGACAACATAAGCAACATACACCTCAGACACCTGGGACCACAAGGCATACAAACACTCACTAACATATCAAACTACAGCTATTCATACAACACAATACCAGACATTTGGAAGCATGGTATCATCATCACATTCCCCAAACCCAACAAAGACCCCACGCTACCCTCCTCGCACCGCCCCATCACACTCCTTTGCTCCCCCTCCAAAGTCATGGAATGCCTAGTATTACAACTAATTACACCCGACCTACCCCTAGCTCCAACACAACATGGCTTTAGGCCACTGCACTCCACAAACACTCTTCTCACAGACCTTACACAAAGAGCTTTTGACGGCATCAACTCAGCTAGACCACCACACAGATCACTATTAGCCACACTCGACATTAGTAAAGCCTTCGATGCCATCCCCCGCCACAACCTAACAAACAAAATCTACAACACAAACATGCACAACAACACAAAAAGGTGGCTGGCCAACTTCCTAGCAGGCAGATGTGCACACGTATCTTTTGCCGGTAAGTCATCTAAAATCAGAAACTTTCCAAACGGAGTCCCACAAGGATCCGTCCTATCGCCCGCACTCTTCAATCTGTACATGCACGATATAACTACACCCAATACTCCCCAAATAAACTTGGCCTCCTATGCAGATGACATAACACTCACATGCACACACCATGACCCAAGAAGAGCAACAGATCTCTTTCAACCCTATCTCAACACAGTACATGGCTGGTGCACTACAAACAGACTTAATCTAGCCCCAGCCAAATCCACCGCAACCCTGCTCACAAGCTGGACAGGTGAACACGAATACATCCCTCAACTCACCATAAACAACACACCCCTAACACATACACACACACCCAAAATCCGAGGAGTAACATATGATACTCATATGACATTCAAACAGCACACCACAAACATTAAAAAGAAACTGACACCCAGACTTAACACCCTCAGGTCACTTGCTCACACAAAATTTGGACACAACAAAGAAACTACCACCACAGTATATAAACAATACATAAGATCAGTAATGGAATACGCAAGCCCAGCCTGGGCTTCTAACCTAGCTGAAACACATCATAAGACCTTACAGACTATTCAAAACAAAGCCCTGAAGATCATTACAGGCTGCACAGCTACTGCACCCACAGATCATCTACATCAAGAAACCAAAATCCTCAAAGTCAAAGACCATCTGGACATGAGAGGCACTCAATTCCTGGCAGCAGCCTCCACGAACCAAGACCACCCACTAAACTACATGGCAACACACCCACAGACACCAAGAAATATCAAAACAACACCCAGCACACGGTATCACACACAATTATTGTCCTCTCTCCCTCCCTGCCCACCCCGAACCAACTTCCAGAAGCACATCCATACTCATATCTCTCGCCAATCCATCCACTCACTCACAGACAACACGCAGCTGCATGCACGACCTCCCGAAATCCATCCTTCCGAATCCTCTCTCCCTCGCGAGGACAGAGTCCACCGGGCCAGGCTGAGATGCGGACACCATCCAGCTCTCCTGAGCTATCAGAAGAGACTGGATGACTCCGTTGTCGACGCCTGCCCGGGATGTAACACAGCACCCCATACCATTAAACACATCATAGAAGACTGCATTTCACACAACCACTTACGCCAACAACACAACCTACACTCAATGAGAGCTCTGTGGAAAGCCCGATCGTGGCCATGGCCTTCCTCAGGGACTCGGGGCTGTTCGGCCAGGCAGCTTGGGGAACAACAACAACAACAACAACGAGTGGTAATCAATGATCAATGGTGTTTCTGCTGGAGGAATCTGTCCTTGGCCCACTACTGTTTGTCATATAATATGTCAATGGCATTGATATTGGTCTGTTGAGTGCGATCTCCAAGTTTACAGATGACATAAAGCTTGGAATGAATGTGAAAGACCCCAAAGAGGTTGAACAGCTCAGGATAGACCTGAACAGACTGGGTGAATGGTCAGAGACATGGCAGATGCCTCATAGAAAAATGCAAGGTGATGCATATCGACCAAGCAAACCCCAAGTCAGGCTATTCACTATTGGGAATGCCTCTGGAAGTGACTGACTTGTAAAAGGATTTGCGTGTTCTGATTAGCAGTTACCATACCTAAAGTTTGCTAAGCAGTGCATTGATGTAGAGAAGAAAGCTCAGAAATTATTGGGCTATATTAAGAGGGTATTTAAGTATAGAAATAAGGAAATAGTCCTCACACTTTACAACGCTCTGATACGGCCTCTCCTGGAGTATGCTGTTCAAATCTGGTCTCCAGCACTTAGGAAAAATATAGAGCGAGTGGAAAGAGTACAAGCTAGGGCTACAAAGCTTATTCCATCGCTTACAAGAATGAGCTATGAGGACCGGTCGAGAGCTCTTGATCTCTTTCGATTAGAGACACGCAGACTACGAGGTCAGCTCATTGAAGTTTTTTTTAAATACTTAATGGGTATGACTGTGGATTATAGCAAAATGTTTAGCCTCAATATGAATACAACACGCAACCATAGCTGGAAATTATAATGGAAAAGGTTCAGCACTATAGGTAGCGCCAGCGAACTTGACAATAATCTTGACCCCCATAACTTCTTATAACTCGAAATGAATGCAAGCGATCGGGCTAACGTTTCTATCATTTGAGAAGAGTCTACCAGGAAATAGGTGTGGTTATTTACAGCCAGTTTGATCAAGGCCTTCTTGAGTTACAGAGAGGTCAAGGATTAAGTTTATTGTCAAGTTCGTTGGCGTTACCTTTAAGATCTGTTATACTTGGAACAAACTTCCCTCCGAAGTCGTTAACAGTTCTTCAGTAGAGCAGTTCAAGAAGAGAGTAGATAGTATTTTGCACACTGTAAAGATTGTAGTGCACTAAACAGTCTCTCTCTCCTTCCACTTCGAGATTATGGAGGGAAAAGGGAAGGACAGAGTGGAAAAGGTTTAGTCTGGCAACCAATTGGATTGTTGCTCCAGGCCTCAGACTTCAAAAGGAGAGGTTAAGGGGGGTCACCTGTTTTTTTATCTTTCTCCTTTCTTTCTCTTTCCCTGGCTTGTATCCATTTGGCCCCATTCAGCCAACTGTTTTAAAATGTTTATCCCCTTCCAGGTGTTGATTTCTTCCTGGCGAGCGATAGCGAGCCAGCATTGTATGGAGAAATCCGGCTTCGCCAGAGACATTTTTCGATAGAAAAATTTACAAATTTAGCTTGCTGTCAAAACAAAAATATATATATGCTGGCTCGCTACAGCTCGCCAGGAAAATATTGACACCTGGATGTGGGTAAACGTCTTAAAACAGTAAACTGAATGGGGCCACATGGATACAAGCCAGAGAGAGAGTGAGAGAAAGAGAAAAAAAGCGAGGTGGGCTCCCTTAACTTCTTGTCTTTCATGAACAATACTGTACAGTCGGCCTAATAAGTGATGGCTCGGCACCAATTATGTTTTGATCAATAATTGGTATCAGCAATATTTACACATGATGTCTTCTTTATGAGAGATATTCAAACCGGTTCCTACACTTATCCGCCATCTGACAGATATAAATAGGCCTACAGCACAGAGCGAGCCAAACGTAATGACAGCTGAGACATGACTTTTTAGCGCCACTGTACATGTAGCCCTGGAATAAAAATAAAAAATGTTTGTACCATAGAGAGTTGAAAGAAAAAATAAATTAATTAATTAATTAATTAATTAATAAAAAAAAATGAAATAATTATAGAAACAGGAGTACCGCAGGGATTCCAAATAAAAATAAAAATCGATAATGGAAAAAAAGATGCATATTCCTCTGAAATATTGAAACCGTTGTAACTTAGACATTCCAAAATACCCCTCAGTCGAAAACAGACAGGGAGAAAAAAAAAAAAAAATACTGACATAAAGAATCAGTACTGTGCTGCATCTTAATTGCCACTTGGGACAAAAATAGAGGTCGACCGAAAAATACACCGCTCTCGAATACAAAAAAAAAAAAAAAAAAAAAAAAAAAAAAAAAAATTGGATGTGTATTTGTTCTACATGGAGAGAGAGAGAGAGAGAGAGAGAGAGAGAGAGAGAAAGAGAGAGAGAGAGAGATAGAGAGAGAGAGTTACAAGAAATATTTAGTATCTCAGAGCCCTTGCGGTCCATTCCGAGGAGATACTCGAAGTGGAAGGAGATAGACTTTTTAGTGCACTACACTCTTTAGAGAGTATGCAAAATACTATCTATTCTCTTCTTGAACTGTTCCACTGAAGAACTGTTTACAACTTCTGGGGGAAGTTTGTTCTAGGTAGAACAGATCTTATATGTGAAAAAGTTTCCACAAATACTAGTGCTGAACCTGTTTAATTTTAGTTTCCAGCCATGGTTGCGTGTTGTATTCATATTGAGGCTAAACATTTTGCTATAATCCACATTGTCAAACCCATTTAGTATTATAAATACTTCAATGAGCTGATGTCAAACCCATTAAGTATTTTAAATACTTCAATGAGCTGACCTCGTAGTCTACGTGTCTCCAACGGAAAGAGATCAAGAGCTATAAACCGGCCATCATAGCTCATTATTCTAAGCGATGGAATAAGCTTTGTAGCCCTAGTTTGTACTCTTTCCAGTCGCTCTATATCTTTCCTGAGTGCTGGAGACCAGAATTGAACACCCATACTCCAGGAGAGGCTGTATCAGAGCATTGTAAAGTGTGAGGACTATTTCCTTATTTCTATACTTAAATTGCCTCTTAATATAGCCCAATAATTTCTGAGCTTTCTTCTCTACTTCAATGCACTGCTTAGAAAACTATAGGCCACTGCTAATCAGAACACCCAAATCCTTTTCCAAGTCAGTCACTTCCAGAGGCATTCCCAATAGTGAATAGCCTGACTTGGTGTTTGCTTGGCCGATATGCATCACCTTTCACTTTTCCAAGTTTAGAGGCATCTGCTATGTCCCTGACCATTCACCCAGTCTGTTGAGGTTCATCCTGAGTTGTTCAACCCCTCTGGGGTCTGTCACATTCATTCCAAGCTTTATGTAATTTGCAAACTTGGAGATCACACTCAACAGACCAATTTCTATGTCATTGACATATATGATAAACAGAAGTGGACCAAGGACAGATCCCTGTGGAACTCCAGAAGTGACTGCAGTCCACTCAGAAGAAACACCATTGATTACCACTCGTTGAGAGAGAGAGAGAGAGAGAGAGAGAGAGAGTTCTGAAATATATTTACAATAGTACCGGACCGAATCTAAATTACCCTCATATATAAAGGACGTTAATAAAATACACGTAGCTTTAAATATACCTGTATACGTGTGTAATTTTGGTCATATACATTATATACAGTATACTGTATTATATACAGTATACTGTATATATATCTATCTATCTATCTATTGCCTGACGCCGTGATCCCCAAAGGGGTGGCCACGAACGAACCGCCCCCATGCACCTCTGTCCCCAGTCAGTCGACGCCCCTCCCCCCAACCAGCACCGCCTTCGTTCATGTAGTTCCTCACTCCATCCTTCCACCTCATATTCGGTCTACCTCTCCCCCTCTGTCCCTCCACCTCGCTCTCGTACACCCTCTTAGTCATTCTCTCGCTTTCCATACGTTCCATATGGCCGAACCATCTCAAGTTGTTCCTTTTCACACTTTCCAGCACATCTACCTCCACACCACACCTCCTTCTTACTTCCTCATTAGTCTGTCTATCCCTCCATGTAACTCCGCACGCACTCCTTAAGTAATTCATTTCCACTGCTCTCACTCTTGGTCTGAGTCTCTCAACCAACGTCCATGCTTCGCTTCCGTAAGTCAGTGTCGGGATTACCACACTGTCATGCAAGGACTTCTTCACTTCCATACTGACCACCCTATTTCTTGTTACTGCTTTTAGCGTTCCTACAACCCTCTTCCCCTGTTGTACCCTCTCCCGCACCTCTTCATCCATAGTCCCATCTTTACTCAACACACTGCCCAGATACTTAAAAGAATTGACGATCTCCATAGCCTGACCGTTCAGCTTCACCTCACACTCTGTGACTTCACCCCTTTCGAAGACCATAACCTTGCTCTTCCCCGTATTTACCTTCAAATTCCGTTTTTCGCACACTGTTCCAAACTCATTTACCAGACCCTGCAACTCCCATTCATTATCACTCATCAGAACTGTATCATCCGCAAACAGCAGTATAGGTAGCTTCCACTCAATTCCCTCCCTTTTCAGCGATACACCAACATCCACTGCTCTTGATAGTATTTCTTTCATAACTCCATCCATATATACAGTAAACAACCACGGGGACATCACACACCCCTGTTTCAAACCAACATTCAGGTCAAAGAACTCGCTCTGCTCACTCTCCACACGTACTGCCGCCTTTGCACCCTCATACATGCTCTTCACTGCTTTCAGCAACTTGCCCTCTACTCCGTATATTCTAAGTACTTTCCACAAACCTTCTCTATCCACTCTGTCATAGGCCTTCTCCATAAAGGCAACATACACCTTTTGTTTCTTCTCCAGATACTTCTCCACAACACAATTCAGGGTAAAAATCTGATCTACACATCCTCTTCCCTTCCTAAAGCCTCCCTGCTCGTCGCCTATCCATTTCTCCGTTCTCACTCTCACTCTCTCAATCACTACCCTACTGTATACCTTCCCTACTACGCTTAGAAGACATATTCCTCGGTGGTTACCACACACTCCTCTTTCCCCTTTGCCCTTATATAGGGGGACTATTATGCCAGTCTTCCAGTCATCGGGTGCACTCCCCTTCTCCCATGCTAGTTTGCACATTTTCCATACCCATTCTATCACTATCTCACCACCATACCTCAACATTTCCCCACACACTCCATCTGTTCCTGGTGCTTTCCCCAACTTCACTCTTTTCATGGCTTCCCACACTTCTGACCTCCTGATCCCCACCTCCTCCTCCACTACTTCTCTTCTTCTCCCTCCCATACCATATCCAGCTATGTTTGCTGGCTCTTCATTCCTTTCATTTAGCAACTCACTGAAGTACTCCCTCCATCTTTCGACTCTCTCTTGCTTCTCGGCTAGCATTCTCCCATTCTTATCTTTCACACCCTTACTGTTTCCCTTGCTACCTTCCCTAACTTTCTTGACTTCTTTCCAGAACAGTTTCTTACTCTCCCTCCATTTTACACTCAGATTCCTTCCAAATTCCTCATCTACTCTTCTCTTACTTTCCTTCACTACTCTCTTCACCACCCTCTTACTCTCCACGTACCTCGCTCGTTTCTGTCTCTCGGAATCTTCATTCCCTCTACTACCCAACCACTCTCTATATGCTTTCTTCTTTTCTTCCACAGCTATTCTTACCTCTTCTGTCCACCATGCTGTACCTTTCACTCCCCTCCCTCTTCTCCTCACTCCACACACCTCCTCACATGCTGCACAGATCTCATCCTTAAACACCTTGCTCATCTCCTCCACTTCCTCCATAACTTCCAGGTCGAACCCACCTAGTCGTCTTTCCACTGCTCTCCTGTACTCCTCCCTGACTTCCTCCTCCTGCAACCTCTCCACCCTCCTCACCATTCCACCCTCCTCTCGCCTCCCTCCCGCTCTCCTCACCCACTTCTTTTGTATCCTAACCTTAGCTACCACTACATAATGATCAGACAGACCCCCTCCAATACCCCTATACACCCTAGCATCCATCACAGATTTCTTCATTCGTTCATCCACACATACATAATCAATCAATGACTTTCGTTCCACCACTGTCTTATCCTTCATCGTCAACATCCGTTTCCACGTGTACCTGTGGATCATTCTGTGTCGGAAGAAGGTGTTGGCTATCCACAGCCTCCTCCCCACACATACGTCCACAAGTGCACTACCATTCCCATTCACCTCTGATGGTATCCCCCACCCTCCCACCACTCCCTCAACTTTCCTATCACCCACCTTACCATTCATATATATACAGTATATATATATATATATATATATATATATATATATATATACCGGGTATATATATATATATATATATATATATATATATACCGGGTATATATATATAAAGAAAGCGGGGAATGGGGGGAAGTACTAATAGGTAAATATAAAGTTATGTTTATAGGAGAGAGAGAGAGAGAGAGAGAGAGAGAGAGAGAGAGAGAGACTCCAAAAATACACCACCACCACGTCGCTCAGGACTAAAATAAAAAGTGTGTGTCAGTGTTTTTATACCTGTAGCTTGGCCCCCGCTCATTAGCAGGCGGACAGGTAGGCTGGTAATCAAAAAGTCACCCTCTTGTAATTACCGGCTCATGACGAATTGTTGGGGAGGGGTGGGGGTGAAGTGGGGGAGGGGAAGTGATGGGGAGAGGGAGGGTGTTGTGGGGGGGGGTAGAGGAAGGTGTTGTGGGGGAGGGGGTGAAGGGGGAACAATGGTAGGGGAGGGGAGGTGGTGGGGAGAGGAGGGTGTTGTGGTGTGGGGTTGTAGGAGTAATGTGGTGGTTATGTGTGGGTGGTGATGGTGAATGTAGTTGGTAGAGGTTGTGGGGTGGGTATGGTGGAGGGAGAAAGGTTGTGGTGATGGTGGTTGAGAGAGAGGGTAGGTGGTGGGGTGTGTTGAAGGGAGGATTGTGGTGGGGGTTACGGGAGGCTTTTGCTTGTGATGGTGGTGGAGGGGCAATAGTTGGGGTACTGCGGTGGAGTGTGTGGTGAAGGGTTGTAGGAGGGACGTGTGTATGGTGGGGAGCAAGGGGTTGGTGGGGATGTGGTTGTGGTGGTTGGGAAGAGGTAGTGGTGGAGCGTATGTTATGGTAGTGTGGTGATGAGGGGGTAAGGGTGTGGTGATGGGGATGTGGTACAGGAGAGAATGGTGCAGATGTTGTTGTGGTTGTGGCTTGTGAGTTAAGGGAGCCCACCTCGCTTTTTTCTCTTTCTCTCCCTCTCTCTTTGGCTTGTATCCATTCGGCCCCATTCAGCCTACTGTTTTAAGACGCTTACCCCCCCATCCAGGTGTCAATATTTTCGTGGCGAGCGGTAGCGATCCAGCATATATACAGTATATATATATTTTTTTTACAGCGAGCTAAATTTGTAAATTTTTCGACAGAAAAATTTCTCCGGCGAAGCCGAACTTCTCCATAAAATTATGGCTCGCTATCGCTCGCCAGGAAGAAATCGACACCTGGATGGGGATAAACGTCTTAAAACAGTAGGCTGAATGGGGCCGAATGGATACAAGCCAAAGAAAGAGAGAAATAGAAAAAGAGAGAAAAAAAAGGTCTATCTATCTATCTATTGCCTGACGCCGTGATCCCCGAACGATCTGCCCCCATGCACCTCTGTCCCCAGTCAGTCGACGCCCCTCCTCCCAACCAGCACCGCCTTCATTCATATACTTCCTCACTCCATCCTTCCACCTCTCCTTCGGTCTACCTCTCCCGCTCTGTCCTTCCATCTCGCTCTCGTACACCCTCTTAGTCATTCTCTCGCTTCCCATACGTTCCATATGGCCGAACCATCTCAAGTTGTTCCTTTTCACACTTTCCAGCACATCTACCTCCACACCACACCTCCTTCTTACTTCCTCATGCGTCTGTCTATCCCTCCATGTAACTCCGCACGCACTTCTCAAGTAACTCATTCCCACCGCTCTCACTCTTGGTCCGAGTCTCTTCCCGAACGTCCATGCTTCGCTTCCGTAAGTTAGTGTCAGGATTACCACGCTGTCATGCAAAGACTGCTTCACTTCCATACTGACCACTCTATTTCTTGTTACGGCTTTCAACGTTCCTACAACCCTCTTCCCCTGTTGTACCCTCTCCCGCACTTCTTCATCCATAGTCCCATCTTTACTCAACACACTGCCCAGATACTTAAAAGAGCTGACGATCTCCATAGCCTGACCGTTCAACTTCACCTCACACTCTGTGACTTCACCCCTTTTGAAGACCATAACCTTGCTCTTCCCGGCGTTTACCTTCAAATTCCGTTTTTCGCACACTGGTCCAAACTCATTTACCAGACCCTGCAACTCCCATTCATTATCGCTTATCAGAACTGTATCATCCGCAAACAGCAGTATAGGCAGCTTCCACTCATTTCCCTCCCTTTTCAGCGATACACCAACATCCACTGCTCTTCCTAGTATTTCTTTCATGACTCCATCCATATATACAGTAAACAACCACGGGGACATCACACACCCCAGTTTCAACCCAAAATTCAGGTCAAAGAACTCGCTCTGCTCATTCTCCACACGTACTGCCGCCTTTGCACCCTCATACATGGTCTTCACTGCTTTCAGCAACTTGCCATCTACTCCGTATATTCTAAGTAAAAACCAGGTGACCCCCCTTAATGATGATATGGGGTCTTGGGTTGTAAGTGGTGGTGGTGCTTAGGGTAACGTAAGGCTGTTAGGTGGAGGCAGGGTTGTAGTTTTGGATATGCTGGTAGTAATGGTGATGACAGGTAAAAATGGTGATGTTTCTGTTGTTAATAGGATGGTATTAGTGGTGTTGAAAGGTGTTGGTAGTGTATGATTTAAATAATGGGTTTGAATTTTCTGCCCCCCCCCCCTTCTTCCTCATGTTTAACCCCATTAGTTTTCACATTTTAAGACATTTGGCCCATTAGTTTGGCGATTTTAAGACCTTTCGCTCAATTTTGTTGTCATTATTAAGACTTTTCGTGCCATGTAGGTGTCGATTTTTTTCCTGGCGAGCGATACCGAGACTGTAATTTAAGAGGGAGTGGCCTTCGGGCGTGACATTTTTCTATCGATAAATGTACAAATTTATCTTGAAGAAAGGTGGGTGTTTTTTTTTTTTTTTTAAGCTTGATGGAGGTCTAGGGAGGAAACTAAGAATTATAATACAAAAGATACATAAATGAGCCAATAAATACGCCCATCTCCCCTTAAACGATGGGTTTGGATTTGGTGATGCAAGTATTAAATTGTTGTTTGATATAATGATGGTTTGTAAAACTGTTCTATATTTTATAAATCTTAGCTAAGCATTAATATTTTCAGTTTTCAAACCACTTCTTGCAGTGTGCGATTTGAAGTATAACTATAAACATAAATCTGAACTTATTGTTTCCGTGTATCATTGTGTATGAGATTATGAGATTATTATGTATAATTACCGGTATTACTTATTATGTATAATTACCGGTATTACTTATTATGTATAATTACCGGTATTACTTATTATGTATAATTACCGGTATTACTTATTATGTATAATTACCGGTATTACTTATTATGTATAATTACCGGTATTACTTATTATGTATAATTACCGGTATTACTTATTATGTATAATTACCGGTATTACTTATTATGTATAATTACCGGTATTACTTATTATGTATAATTACCGGTATTACTTATTATGTATAATTACCGGTATTACTTATTATGTATAATTACCGGTATTACTTATTATGTATAATTACCGGTATTACTTATTATGTATAATTACCGGTATTACTTATTATGTATAATTACCGGTATTACTTATTATGTATAATTACCGGTATTACTTATTATGTATAATTACCGGTATTACTTATGTATAATTACCGGTATTACTTATTATGTATAATTACCGGTATTACTTATTATGTATAATTACCGGTATTACTTATTATGTATAATTACCGGTATTACTTATTATGTATAATTACCGGTATTACTTATTATGTATAATTACCGGTATTACTTATTATGTATAATTACCGGTATTACTTATTATGTATAATTACCGGTATTACTTATGTATAATTACCGGTATTACTTATTATGTATAATTACCGGTATTACTTATTATGTATAATTACCGGTATTACTTATTTATTTAGTATTGTTTTACTAAGTGCGAGGTTCCCTACTAAATTAAACTAGACAGTTGATAATCTGTTCATGCAATGTGGTGAGGACTTGGAGATCTTGGAAAAACTTGCTTATCATGGTAGCGTGATATATAATAGTGGTGAGTCGGGCTACGATGTTAAGGGGACAGTGGCTGCTCTTTTGGTCTAGTATTTCATTTATTCATATATATTTTTAGTTGCCTCGCTAGACCTCCCTCTAACTTAGAAAATCACTCCCGAGAACCCCCCTCAAGATAAATTTGTAAATTTTTCGGTAGAAAAATGTGCCGGCCGAAGGCCGGTACCTCTTATAATTACAGGCTCGCTATCGCTCGCCAGGAAAAAATGAAAACCTACATGGCACGATAGGTCTTAAAATAGACAACGAAATGGAGCTAAAGTTGTTAAAATCGACAAACTAATGGGTCGAACGTCTTAAAATTTTAAATCTAATGGGGCTAAACACGAGGGAGAAAGGGGTCCTGAAAAACGAGCCATCTCCCCTTAATCGTCGCCTCGATCGGTTTAGCTTTATAGAGTTATGGATTCACTCAGCAAAAGTATATGGCGTTGTCGATACCTGTGCAGAAGGACGAAGCTGTGGCATTTCAAGTCACTGATGCTCCCTGTCTTATTATATGGATGTGACAATTATTATATGGATGTGACAATTATTATATGGATGTGACAATTATTATATGGATGTGACAATTATTATATGGATGTGACAATTATGCATGCTTAACCCTTCGAGTACCAGCGACGTGCGTTAGATTTTATTCTAGCTATATTTAGACGATATTATTCAGCTTAGGAATGATCTGTGGTAGTTGTTGTTGTTGCTGTTCCTCAGGCTGTCTGGCCGAGCAACCCC
>JBAKBP010038311.1:0-16294 GCA_037953745.1 Lithodes maja
CTATGATCTATAGTTACCGAAGTGAGAGTATTGTAAAAAAAATTAGAGGGTGAAACGGAAATTCATGCAGAGTACGAGCATCCATGATGGTACCGTTTTAGAGGCAAAACATTTATTGCGAAGGGCAGTGCAGAAGACAGAGATAACTCCGAATCACGATGCTGCCAAGCGTACGGATCCCCGCCGTAAAGTAAACTTACCCAAACTGAACTTACCAAAATTCAGGGGAAACTTAACAGAATGGTTGGCGTTTTGGGAAGTTTTAAATTCAACTGTGCATGATTCGTCCCTTGATGTACGGAATTTGCACTATCTTACAGGCCAACTAGAGGATGAGGCCTTGCATTTAGTAGAAGGTTTTTCCATCATAGGTGAGAATTATGATAGCGTTGTGGAGTTATTACAGGTGACGTATGGAGACACTGACCAGCTTAAGGTAGCCCACGTGAACGCCCTGTTGAACCTAGCAAAGCCTTTGTACAGGGTTGATGAATTGACAAAGTTCAGGGCAGATATGGCGTGTCACACGAGGTCATTAGATGCGTTGTCATAATGCTAGTCATAATATTGAGACAAATTACCTCTAGCTATTCTTGATAAACTTCATACCATTGATTTAGAAGAATTTAGAGTGTCATTTAGCAAGGAGATTAGCAACATACAATTCAACAATTGTAGGACGGTGGGTGGGTCAGAAGGGGCAACATCAAGGGGTTCAATTAATATGATGGTAGGGTCTAAAGGGAAGGTTGAAGAATCATGCAAGAAACCACAATCATCATGTAGGCAATGTAACAATTCCAAGCACAAATGGCTAAACTCTACCAATTATCAAACCAATGAAGCCAAATTAGCTCAAGCAAGGAAGCTAAAATTATGGAGGGGGTGTTTAAGTAAGGACCATGGTATGCAGGGTAAGTGTACTGCTACCTATTTAAGGCCCTGTCGTAACTGTGAGGGTCATGATTTTGACAATTTGTGCCCCACAGGTAGTCTAGTTAAGGAGGATAAGGTAGGGGCTACTGTAACACTGATGCTAGGAAATAGGAAAGACACCACCATATTACCAACAATCAAGGATACCCATAGAGGGTTATGGCAGGACACAAGTCTGTCGGCTACCTGGACCAGGGCTCACAACGATCCTTCTTAAAGAGGTCGGTGCTGGACGGTTTAAACACTGTAGTAGGTAGCGAGACCCTTAGGTTACAAGGATTCACAGGAGTGACTGACAGTAGAGACTATGAAGTTATAGAGGTTGCTTATGTCTACAGTAAGAAGAAACACTTCTTACAGTGTGTAGTGGTAGATAAACTCCCAGACTATCAATCTGTTAGAATTCATACACTTCGTAGGAAAGGTATCTACTTGTCTGATCCCATGGGTGACTTGAAGGAGGTGCATATACTGTTGGGCGCAGATTGTTATTATGCTGTAGTACACCCTGGGTTTAGAAGAGAGAGTAGAGTTATCTTGATCCCTACTAAGTTTGGCTACTGCATGCGCGGTACAGTCCAAACTACCCAGTCAAATATTCTGGTTGACACAGTACGTATTCATGTTGAGGACGAGCACGACCACGGCAGAAGAGCTCATTAAAAATGAGACTCTCATAGATGACCCAAAGCTAGCGGACGAGTTCGATCTAGAAAGACTGGAAACTCTACCACATAGGGATTAAACCTATGGAGAATGACTATGAATAAAAATTGTGGTAGAAAACTACTCAGAATCTGTGCATTCTTGGCCACAGAAAAACAATTTGAGATTAGTCTACCCTGGAAGCATGAGGATATCAGTTTGCCCACAGATTATAGTTTAGCGTTGCAGCAGAAATTAGCCCATGAACCAAGCACCTAAGGCTTACGACGAGGTATTTACAAATTATCTCAGCCGAGGGTTCATTGAGGTCGTCGATGTGGATTGTTACGACCGGGACTCGTATAAAACAAGGACTCTTAATCATTGGACTAGAAAGGCACACAGCCACAACGGTAACACTAGATCCAACCCTCGAACTTATAATGCCGGTGCACAAAAAACACCTATACCCTCCAGAGTTAAATCTGCGATAGCGGGGTATCCTCTAACTCGGTATAAATGCACTACTACTACAGGCTGATGATCTCTGATACAGCCTGATCACAACAACATACAATTACGTTAATAATGTATACAAGGAAAAAGATAGGGAGCTTAATTAAATCACTGGAATGATTTAATGCAAACAAGAAGAAGGTATAATTAAAGTTACTCTAAACAATAATAAACTGTCACTCCTATATTAAAGAAAGTGGGTGAAAGTCCTAAAGCCTCGAACAGGAATCTTCTGAAGAAAGTCTGATGCTGCTTATGATCGAATCGGATTTTGAACAGTTATATAAAGCAGGAACAAGATACGACTAGTGTTGTTGTTCCCCAAGCTGCCTGGCCAAACAGCCCCAAGGCCCCGAGCAAGGCCAAGGCCATAACTAAGCACCCCCACAAAACCCTTCCTGCCGACCACAATAAAGCCTGGGTGACCGAAGCCACTCCATGGCGGGGAGCTGAGGAGGGTGCGGAAACGCCCGGGAAACCAAAGCCCAACCCAGGGCCCTGTGCCCCTCAGCAATTATGAAGAGAAAGTCGAGGGGCAAAGGAAAAATGTGACACTTTGGCTTCTAATCTTGGTAGATTGGGAGGTCAATCCACGGAAGAGACGCCGTTACTGGAGATCTAGAAAATATTTAAGTAAAAGGAACAGTCAGAGTAAGCTATGGGTATGGCAGAGATCGCTCAGCTCTCACTCTGATAGACCAGCCCATCACCACATGACTAGAACCCAATCCTCTCGGCATCAGCTAGGAAAGGCCCTAGAAAACCGCCTTTGGCGGGGGGATAGCTCCCCTATTTCAACCCCTTTCGGGGTTGGGCACCCGCCCTGACAAGTGTAGGGACATACAGTGTTAACTGGTACGGGAATAACGATAAATGCGCAATAGTATTATCTCCAACAACAAAAGAAGTACTTCCTCAGGCAACGCAAAAGCCTGCTCAGGTTGAGCACCTCAACAACAACCAAGGCTTACAATCAACGTGAATATAAATGGTGCATACATAACATAAGAGCTTATAATCCTAATCGGGTGTCTGCTAGGCGAATAAGTCTAGCTGGGATGTCATAGACTAGGAAACAATGGCTGAGCAAGCGGCTAGTAGCCTAGCGAGGTCCTGAACCCTTGTCTAGCGGGGTGTTTTGGGCTATTTTGGGCATATTCAGGC
This sequence comes from Lithodes maja, assembly GCA_037953745.1. Lineage (NCBI taxonomy): Eukaryota > Metazoa > Arthropoda > Malacostraca > Decapoda > Lithodidae > Lithodes > Lithodes maja. Next base: position 3,262 of record JBAKBP010038311.1, read on the forward strand.
CCTCCTGAATGATCAATCAAGTATCTGCATGAAAAGAAATTTATTAAGCAAAAAACTAGGCGCTAAAAGCTTCAAAATGAGACCAGAACGAGCTAAGTAGCACTCGTGGTTCTCATGCAGTGGTGCCACCAACATGGGAGTTTAGCATATAGCGGCATATTTTTTCCCACTACGCTCACTACTGGTAACACTGCCGGCCTCTCGAGAACAGAGGGAGCGTGAGTCAGTGGGTGGCGGTAAGCCCTGGGTGTTGGACGTGTGGCCTGCTGCGCTCCTGGCCATTTGCACTCTTATTTTAAACCTTTAAAAGCCTTAATAATGCTCCTAACTTGCTGCAAATTGGTGCACGACTTAAGCCGGGCGCTGCTCTTTAAGGGTTAAGACTGTATGGCCAAATTACGTTAAATGACGGAGTGCTTTCTTGAGAGATCCAGATCGCTAGTATCTGGTTCTCTCCTGGCGACCCTCTTCAAGTCAAAGCAAAACAAGTTAGCACAGTGTTGGGTTGCAGAGGCAAAAGCCCTCACTCGCAACACAGTGCTAAACCCACAAGGAACACAGTCAGAAAGACAACCTAGGCTTCCCACGCATCCGTTGCGATTGTACAAGTTCAACAAAACCTGGTACACATCGGAAATCACAACATCAATAGCCTCACCCCAGTCTAGCATTAAATAGCTCAGCAGACAACCAAGAAATAGGTAGGGAGACACCGCGAGTGTGTCGAACCTCTACAGACAAAATGTTAACCCCTCCAAAATGTCTAACTAAACATGAAATATCTGAGAGCTTCAGCATATAATACGATGGCCGATATATGAAATCGTGCAGAACCAAAGGGGAGTTATGATGTTAACCCTCTCACGTCCGGACGCAATTTTTGAGCCTATTAGGGATACTTTAATGCTTAGTCAGGGGTATTTATAAACCTTTAGTTTATTTACTTCAACCTCTGCAGTTGTCTTTGAGTTAGCTGTGGGCAGAAAACTAATTTTAGAGAGGTAATTATAAGAGTGAGCGTAATCTATTTCTTATTGCTAATCTGGCAACCTCTGCATCATAAGGATGTGAGAGGGTTACATAGATTAGAAGAATAAGAGGTAAGAAGTTGAGAGAGAGAGAAAGTGTTCTACAGGTGGAAGTCGGGGACAGATGGCAAGCGAGATGTGAAGGTTATGCTGGTCAAGCAAGCTCTGAGCGAGGAAGGCACAAAGGCAGCAAGGAGTGCGGGGGAACTACCTTCTGCTGCGGCAGGAGGGCGGCAAAGCGGCCAGCCACTCAGGGGGCCCAGCCGTGGCATGACGTCACCGAGACAACGCGTAACATTGCGCGCACAACCCTCTGCCTCCTGCACTTACTCACTCACACACTCTAGCTGTATCATTCATTCTTATACATTAAACTTATAACTGATGATATAAAATATAATGCATTGTCACAGACGAAAATAAAGACCACTTCTATACTGCCTGTGACATGACGATTCACAAGAAAGAAAGTATAACATTCACTGATAACTGTAGCCCATTCCACTGCCCTGGCGAGCGCTAGTGGCTACCGGGAGGCGATTCTGCCAACGCTGGTAGGCGTCACAGGATGAACGCCGGAATACCGGGAAAGTCCATTACCTCGCCCATCATGGGGTAAAAAAGGACAGCGCCATCACTCCCATCCGAGTGGTGTATGACTGCTCAGCCCACCTAGGCCACAGTCCCAGTCTAAACGACTGTTTACTAACCGGCCCTTAAATGGTGTCTGACTTATCGCAGCAATTACTGGACTTTAGGATGGGACGTTACACATTCACCAGTGATATAGAAAAGGCCTTCTTGATGGTGAAACTGTAAAAGGGGGATAGAGACGTCATCCGGTTCCTATGGTTCAAGGACATCGACGACCCAAAGAGTCCCATAGTGACCTATCGGTTTAAATTAGTCTTGTTTGGCGCTAAGTGTTCAAACATTTTGTCAAACGCAACCATTAAAAAACATTTTCATGGTTCCGAAGAAAACACTACTGAACTCACTCGCGGATTGTACATAGACAATTTGCAAGGGTCTAGTGATTGTGAAAAGGAACTAGTTGCAAACTATAGACACGCTATTAGGTTATTCACCGAGGGCCGTACACATATGGAGCGATAGCCAAATTGCACTAAGTTGGGTGCACAGTCGAAAGAAATTACCCGTCTATGTGCGCAATAGGGTCAATGAAATACGATCCCTAATACCAAACGCCGTCTATCACTATGTTCAAGGAAAACCCCAGTGACCTGATAAGTAGGGGAGTAACGGCGTCCAAGTTAATAAAGTCCGACCTGTGGTGGCAAGGCCCAAAATGGCTGCTCCACGAAGGGGATTGGGCTGTCTGGAAAACCGAGGTGGAGTTGGCTTTGCCTTTAGAAACTGTGACAACCGTCATTCAACCGACATCAACACCGTGTCCTATGTTAGAGTGGGTAAGGATTGGTGATTACAATAAGTTAGTCAGGGTCATAGCTTGGGTGTTGCGTTACATCAACATAAAGGTTCAAATGGAATCCTTCAGCCATGAATTAGAGTCTATTAGAAGCTCTGGTAGGAATAAAAAGACAAATATCGTGCGTCAACTAAGGTTTAATACCGGTTGATTTTGTAATTGTGTTCTGATATTGTAAAGGTGACATATACAGTATACCTGTTGATTTAGTAATTGTGTACAATATTGCAAAGGGGATTTAAGGGGAGATCTCCACTGGAGGGATTTTTTTCTTGACCCCTTTCTCCCTCATGTTTAGCCCCATTGCTTTTGATACTATAAAATGTTTGCCCCCATTAGTTTAGCAATTTTAAGAACTTTCACCCCATACTAAGACCTTTCATGCCATTCAGGTGTCGATTTTATCCTGGCAAGCGATAGCGAGCCTGTAATTTAAGAGGAACCGGCCTTTGGCCGGGACATTTTTCTACCGAAAAATGTACAAATTTATCTTGAAAGGGACTCAAGGGGGTGTAATTTTAAGCTTGATGGAGGTCTAGGGAACAAACTAAATACCTCCCCTTAAGAACGCAGAACTAATCATTTTGTATTAGTACGGTCACGGTGATGTAAATATCTATAAGATTTCTTATTCGTGTCTAATATTGTTAAAGTGATTAAAGGACATATTGAGGAATAGAATTAATATAGTTTTGTCAACCCTTGTGAAGATAGTGATGTGCCTTTGGCTCGAAGTTGAAGTGAGTCAAGAGTCTGAATAGCGATTGTCCAAATAGGTTGTAATGGGAATGTAACAATTCCGAAGTGCAAACTATAGTGGGCCGTCGTAGGTATTCAAATAATAGCATGAACTAAAGTTGACCCGAACAGAGAAGGAAGGGCTATGGGGTTACGGCTACCATGGGAGTATGTTAAATACAACGCAAACTTCTAAACAACTGTCAAATTATTCCCACCCTTGTAGAACAGTGTATTAACCATTAAGTACAACGATAGTAATACATAATTATCACCTCATGCAACAGCGCACTGTAGCCAGGATTGATTTGTTGTTTGTTTTTGTTATGTGGACGAGGGAAACAAAAGGCACAGCTGCCTGTGACAAGTGCCTCTCCCAGAGTTGAAAGCAGGTACGGACAAAACAAACTCAAGCCAGACCGAATATACCCAAGTGGGGACGAACACACTTCCGAGACGGACTCAGCTGGTAGGGACGTGTGGTGTGCTTGTTTAGTGTAATGAAGTAGATAACAGGAAGGTGTTTGTGAGAGCTAGCTGGATCACTGTGTAGGTGAGGCACAAACAGAAACAGTAAGGTAAGCCAAATAAATGAAACAGGAGTTCCAGCAACTCCTTATCGTATGCCTATAGGCCTCCCCTGGGTATTGCCTTGTTTGATTGGTACCTGCAAGCTCCCCATCTGCTATAGAGATTGCCACCTGTAAGTGGCACCGATTAGCATGTCGCCCATCGGTAATTTGTTTAGGGTATATTCCCCTAGATGGGTTGCCTGCCAAGGCAATCGAGTCTCATCCACACAAGCACATTCAAATAATTCCTGGTAATAATTATGTAATCATCACAACCATAAAGTTGTGGGGATGATTATATACAGGGAGTTTCAAAAATAACCTTTCATAAATTTCAGAATTAATAGACTTTACTATGTGACGGTTTTAGAAATATAATTTACGGGATATTTCAAATTTTAGTTTGAACAGGAAAATCTAGGATTCTAGGGGATGTAAACTATCAGTAGATTACCATCACCTCAATTACCTTTACCTTTTTGAACATCAATGTATTTTACAGTATTTACAATAGGTGCTCGATCAAGTTGCTTCCTGGGTTCGAATACTGTATGAATGAAGCTTCACAAATTGAAGGCAAGGTTAGCGAGGATTTCCAAGCAAATTTAAAAAACAAAAAATAAAAACAGGCAGGCATTTGACTAATAGTCATCGGCATCTCCGCTTGGTTTCCATGTCAGCAGCAGGAGTAAGTATGTTGTAGCTTTGAGTTAGATGCGCGTTAATGTCCAGAAAGCCATTAGGGGAAATATTTATCTATTATAATAGATAAAATAACAATTATTATTTGTTGTATATATATATATTAGCTTTCTTTAGTTTCCTCCGTAATTACGCCCTAGACCCACCTTAGAGAATTTGTTTCGCATTTTTCGGAAAAAAAAAATATGCCCCAGGTATTTTACCGGTTCCTCCTAAATTGCAGGCTCACTATCAGTCAATCAATGGGGCCATAATATTATGCCCTGAAACCGCATCGCCACACTCCTCCTCTGGCTCCAATCCGGTAGATTCCCCGGACGAGACTCCAGGCATCTGCCCGGCCCATATCAAGTATCCTTTCGAGAGATTACATTAGTCCACTTGCCTCAGCCACGAGTCCTGTGGTCTTCCCCTAGGCCTTCTACACTCAGGGTTGTCCTCCGTAGACCTCACCTGGTGAGCAGGGTCAGCTAAGCAGGAAGGTGAACCACATGCACATATAGCTGAAGTTGGCATTCGTGGACTATGCAACTAATATATTGAATCAGTTTCAGGGAGTAGTCGCTGGTTTGAGATAAAATGTCAGCAATAGCCCGTGATCCTGTGAAGATTTTTAGTACCAAAAGAGTTTAAGTGTCTCTCCAACACCCTGTGGAGAATCATATATCCCATCATTATAAGACAGGGAGCTCGCCATGAAAAAAAAACCCACACCAAATGGTACTTAACCCTTTCGCTGCGGGTGACTTTCTGGAATGTTTTGGCAAGTTACAGCAATTTCCAGGCTTTAAAAGCCTGTAAAAAACATAAAAATAGAGTGTCAGTGGGTGGGAGCGTGAGGGGCCCACCTCCGACCCTCAGAGCACAGAGCGGCTCACTGAGCTAGGCTGTGTTCGCGTGGGTCTCTCTGACCAGTGTAGCCAAGTGAGCGAGTGTTACATAATAGCGGGGTTCCAGCGTTTCACTGGGACCACTGCAGCTGAACCAGACCACGTACAGGGTCCGTTCTAGTGTCATTTTGATGCTATTTTTGCCTAGTTTTTGGCAGAATACCCTTCATTTAATGCAGATGCTTGATTTATCATTCAGGTTTGCCTGAATATGCCCTAAATAGCCCAAACATAGCCGCAGCCAAAGGGTTAAGGTCTTAAATTTGACAAAGAAGTGGAGCCAAATGTATAAAAATCGTCAGACTAATAGAGTGAATGTTTTAAAATTGAAAATACTTTCAGGGATAATCAAGAAGAAAGGGGTCCAGTAAAAAAAAAACTTAACAAACCCGCGTAGGTGCAGTTCCTGCCAAAGTCGCCAGAGCTGGCAGTATATGGCAACTCATATTGGAGGAATGTGGTTAGAGTGGGGGGTGGAGGAGAGAGAGGTCTCTTCACTCAAGGTGTGGCATGAAAGAGTGATACATTGAAATTGAAAATCTTGATAAAGACATATTATAAAATAATGTATTGGTTACAAATATTATAATTTTGTCGGCCAAGGCTCATTGCGAGGCCTATTTGATAAATAACAATTTTAATACTCAGCTGTCTGCCACAATTTAGCTTAAACACATTGTAGAACACATACTACATAAAGAGGGAGACGAAACTACAATGGGGTCAGGTACAACTTTTCCACCTGCAATATCATTCCCTAACAGAAACTCACTCCTTTCACAGGTAGTGACTCTTGAACTCCTACAGTGAAGTACCCACTAGCTAACTCAGTATTCAAATAAACCTTAGCCAGAGGAACAGCGATACACCCACTAACTCCATTGATCAGAACACTCTGGGCCAAATAACAGTCCTCCAAATCAGGCACCACACCTGTTAACATGAGGCTAAGAGAGGCTCCTCTGTCCCTAAGTACTTGAATAGGATATTTAGTGGACGTGTCAGAAAAAGAAACTGTTCCTAAAGAACGAAAGGGTTGAAACTGATCAACAGAACAGCTAGGAAGGTCACTACCAGCTAGAACACTGTCTTGAGTCTCTGTGGAGTTATTAGGACAGGCACTCAAAACAGTCAGTTTAGAAGTTTGGTTAGAACTAGAAGTAGCTGGTTCACTGGTAGGCAAGTTAGAAGGAATGCTAGAAGTAGCCAGAACTTGTTCTGGGCGTCTTTCCCTGCCTTTAAGCTTAGGACAGTCCCTGATGTGATGACCAGTTTGTTAACAATAAGCACAAATCAAAGTAAGTTTGGATGAGTTTGGAGTTTTACCTGGTTCAGTCTTACCAGATACAGTGCTCCCAGAAGTAACCTTAGTAGATGGCTGGGAGCCACCAGAACCATTCCCATTACCTGTTACACGAGTTCCACCACCACCTCGGAAACTGACGCTAGAGACACTAGTACTCCTAGACGAGTCAGTCCCCTTCTGCTTCTGCCTGAAAAAAGAGTCACCATGAGTCAACCTGTAATTTTTAAGCCAAAGTGGCTGCCTTGTTTACATTAGTAACTTCTCTCTCTTGTAGATACAATTTCAAGGAATATGGAACTTTGCGGAGAATTTCTTCTAACACAACCAGCTGACAGTTGTTCAAAAGTAGTTACTTTACTGGCCCTCAACCAAGCATTAAAGTGCCTTTCCTTTTCTTTGACAAACTCCAGATAGGTTTGTTTCTCTTCCTTCTTTAGATTACGGAAATTTTGTCTATAGGTTTCAGGAACCTGGTCATAATCCTCCAAGATAGCATACCTTATGATGATCTAAAAAAAGACTATCACTAGGGAGATTAGCATCAATCAACTTTGCTTTACCTATGAAAGCGGTTTGGGAAAAGAAACTCCCCTGGTCTTTTGGCCATTTAAGCTAGTTTGCTAAACGCTCAAAGAGATTGAAGAAATTCTCAAAATCAGTTTCATCAAATTTTGGCATAAATTTAATCTGATTTCCTAGGTCAGAGAATGATTTCTTTGCATTCACTTCTGTCTTTCACACTTTCTTCACTCTTCAGTCTCAATACTTCAAGTTCATGTAATCGATCTTGTTCTCTATGTAATCGATCTTGCTCTTTTTGTAATCGATCTTGCTCCTTTTGAGCATTTTCTTGGGCTTTCATCTCTCATGCCCTCTCTGTTTTTCGGTATTCTCTCTTTCATACTCTCTCTGTCTTGCTGCCTCCTCTAATTCCTCTTTTTAATCATACGCAATGATGCGCGACCTCCATCACCATCGCACAAACTATAAGCTTCAAGTGGTAGCAAGTCATCAATTACCAATTTATCGATCACACGTTTCTTTACCTCAACCTTAGTCATACCGGATGTGTGAGTAACTCCATATCTGAAGGCTAATGCAATCCAGTCAGTTTTCTTTAACTGGGAAACAGTCAAGGTGCTCAAAGAAGGTTTCTCAACAAACTCATCGATATTAAAATCCATATTGAAATCTAAACAGAGCAAACAGTCTTAGAAGAGGAGATGTTCAAGAGTGCACAAAACAAAGAAAATGAGTCACACCAAAACAGGACACACAAAATCATAAGTATTCATAGTTGACCACTAATAAAATAATTAACTGTTGTATAAAAGCAAAAAGGTAATCCCGGACAGGCCCCCATATAATGTTACGGACTAGGGCTCAAACCCACAACACCATGAATAAATGATTAACTCCAATGAAAAGGCAACACAACTTATCACCGTGGTATAATAAGAATGGAAGTTAACCACCCAACACTAGACTGCAAGGTTAATATTATCCTCCAGCGAAACCCTACTATTATATTACCTTATTGCTATACAACAAGTCAATCAGAATCATATAATTGATATTATTAAGTTTACGTTAAATGTCAGTAGAATCATTTATGCTTTCGTAAACCCTTTAGGATTTATATGTAAGGAACCACAAAAATATCTAGGGTATTTAAATCTTTAAGTTAATTTGAAAGTGAAAGATAGTAGGCTACATGAAAATAAATAAGGTAGGTATGGATGAAAAGATAGTTTAAAAGTATGGATATTATTTACATATAAATTACACTTTATACATCTATCCTTACATTCACACAATACAACATAATCATACAATACAACATAATAATACTTCTCTACAGAGAGATAGTTATACAAGGCAGGACAAACTCTCAGGATGACCCATGGTGAAGTCTTGGCGAAGCAGAGCCGTGAGGGAAACTGACGTTTCTCAAATCATATATTATTCTATAGAGTCCTTGCATGGTCAGTAAAGTTATCGTACTGGACTAAAATACAACTACTCTCTCTCTCCAATCAAACAACTTAACTCAACTAATAATTATATAGAATACTTCATTAAAATATATAAATGAAGAGTAAAACGTTAAATCACGAATTATATAAAGACTAATCATACGTCTGCCAGTGAGATGCTTAAACAAGGTAATGTGTGCGCTTGGCGCCACAATCTGCCGGCTTTTATGGCCTGCGGCAATAGATGTCTGGCAAGTAGGCTACAGTACACTCTGAACACAAAGTATGTTCCCTGAAGTTAGTTTACTTCCTAAAGTCCTTCCTATGTACAAATAAATAGTCACATATACCCACTAATAATTAGTTAACTCTATCCCACCAGCAATTAGTTTTAATTAAGGCAATATACATAACACCTCCCCCATTAAGAGATTTATAAGGGAAACATTGTAAATCAAAATATTCCAAGTTCTAGATAACATGTCTGCAATTATATGGTTTTTCCCCTAGATATGAAAAATGTGCAGCTTGTAAGGCTGCAATGCCAAAGCCCACCTCATGAGACGCTGGTTGAGTTTTTCATCTTATGCAGAAATTTGAGGGGATTATGATCAGTGAACACATCAATAGGAAAGCAAGAACCATTTAAGTACACATTAAACTTATCAATGGCAAACAATAATGCAAAGCACTCCTTTTCAATAGTACTATAATGTCTCTGGTATGGTTTGAACTTTGTGGATGCGTAGCAAACAGGATGTAATACTTCATTCTCGCTATACTGTAACAATGCTCCCACATCACTGGCGTCTATTTGCAAGATAAACGGTTTGGTGAATTGTGAAGATTTCAGTATGGGCGCATTTGTGAGAAGGGCACGGATTTTCACGAAAGCGTCCTGGCATTCCCGAGTCCATACAAACTTCTTCTTTGGACTGACTAGGTCGTTAAAGGTACAGAGAGGTAAAAAAAAATGGGCACAAAGTGCCGATAGTACCCACTCATGCCCATGAAGCGCATTGTTATGTATTGCCTTAATTAAAACTAATTGCTGGTGGGACAGAGTTAACTAATTATTAGTGGGTATATGTGACTATTTATTTGTACATAGGAAGGCCTTTAGGAAGTAAACTAACTTCAGGGAACATACTTTGTGTTCAGAGTGTACTGTAGCCTACTTGCCAGACATCTTTTTCCGCAGGCCATAAAAGCCGGCAGATTGTGGCGCCAAGCGCACACGTTACCTTGTTTAAGCATCTCTCTGGCAGACGTAAGATTAGTCCTTATATAATTCGTGATTTAAGGTTTCACTCTTCATTTATATATTTTAATTAAGTATTCTATACAGGGTGTTTCATAAATACCTTTCATAAATTTCAGAATGAATAGACCTAGCAATAATAAATATACTTTACTATGTGACGGTTTTGGAAATTTCTCATATTTACCGGGATATTACACATTTTAGTTTAAATAGGAAAGTCTAGGGGATGAAAACGATCAGTAGATTACCATCACCTCAATTACTTTATTTTGTCATAAATGTTTGAACATCAATGTATTTTACAGTATTTACAATAGTTGCTCGAAGTTTCTCCCACCCTCGTTGACAGAGGCTTGGGCTCGGCGCATAAGAGACTGTCGCACTCTTTCAAATATCCCTGGTGTGTTTCTTACTTCTCTGCATGCCTCTTGAACTCGTTGCCACAGTTGCTGACAGGTGTTGATTTGTGTAGCATACACCCTGCTCTTCAAGTGTCCCCAAAGATAAAAGTCAAGGAGAGTTAGGTCCGGTGATCTAGGTGGCCAGGCGATGGGACCACCACGGCCTATCCACTTATCAGGGTACAGAACATTAAGGAAATCTCTCGTACCTCGTGCAAAGTGAGCTGGAGCCCCATCCTGCATGAACCACATTTGTCTAGTCTTCTGAGAGGCACATCTTCAAGTAGTATGGGTAGGTCATCCTGAAGAAAACTGGTGTACACATTGCCTGTAAGTCGTTGTGGTAACATAAAAGGTCCGATTACATGGTTACCAAGAATACCTATTGTAAATACTGTAAAATACATTGATGTTCAAACATTTATGACAAAATAAAATAATTGAGGTGATGGTAATCTACTGATCATTTTCATCCCCTAGACTTTCCTATTTAAACTAAAATGTGTAATATCCCGGTAAATATGAGAAATTGCCAAAACCGTCACATAGTAAAGTATATTTATTATTGCTAGGTCTATTCATTCTGAAATTTATGAAAGGTATTTATGAAACACCCTGTATAATTATTAGTTGAGTTAAGTTGTTTGATTGGAGAGCGAGTGGTTGTATTTTAGTCCAGTACGATAACTTTACTGACCATGTAAGGACTCATAGAATATAGGATTTGAGAAAAGTCAGTTCCCCTCACGCCTCTGCTTCGCCAAGACCTCACCATGAGTCATCCTGAGAGTTTGTCCTGCCTTGTATAACTATCTCTCTGTAGAGAAGTATTATTATGTTGTATTGTATGATTATGTTGTATTGTGTGAATGTAAGGATAGATGTATAAAGTGTAATTTATATGTAAATGATATCCATACTTTTAAATTATCTTTTCATCCATACCTACCTTATTTATTTTCATGTAGCCTACCATCTTTCACTTTCAAATTAACTTAAAGATTTAAATACCTTAGATATGTTTGTGGTTCCTTACATATAAATCCTAAAGGGTTTACGAAAGCATAAATTATTCTACGGACATTTAACGTAAACTTAATAATATCAATTATATGATTCTGATTGACTTGTTGTATAGCAATAAGGTAATATAATAATAGGGTTTCGCTGGAGGATAATATTAACCTTGCAGTCTAGTGTTGGGTGGTTAACTTCCATTCTTATAATACCACGGTGATAAGTTGTGTTGCCTTTTCATTGGAGTTAATCATTTATTCATGGTGTTGTGGGTTTGAGCCCTAGTCCGTAACATTATATGGGGCCTGTCCGGGATTACCTTTTTGCTTTTATACAACAGTTAATTATTTTATTAGTGGTCAACTATTCCTATGAATATTTAGGATTTTGTGTGTCCTGTTTTGGTGTGAATAATTTTCTTTGTTTTGTGCACTCTTGAATATCTCCTCTTCTAAGACTGTTTGCTCTGTTTAGATTTCAATATGGATTTTAATATCGAGGAGTTTGTTGAGAAACCTTCTTTGAGCACCTTGGCTGTTTCCCAGTTAAAGAAAACCAATTGGATTGCATTAGCCATCAAATATGGAGTTACTCACAAATCCAGTATGTCTAAGGCTGAGGTAAAGAAGCGTGTGATCGATTAATTGGTAATTGATGAGTTGCTACCACTTGAAGCCTATAGTTTGTGCGATGGTGATGGAGGTAGCGCATCATTGCTTATGATTAAAAAGATGGAATTAGAGGAGGCAGCAAGACAGAGGGAGTATCAAAGAGAGAATGCAGAAAGACAGAGAGTATGAAAGAGAACATGAAGAAAGACAGAGCATGAAAGAGGGATGAAAGCCCAAGAAAATGCTCAAAAAGAACAAGAGAGATTACATGAACTTTAAGTATTGAGACTGAAGAGTGAAAAAAGTGTGAAAGACAGAAGTGAATGCAAAGAAATCATTCTCTGATCTAGGAAATCAATTAAAATTTATGCCGAAATTTGATGAAACAGATGTTGAGAATGTCTTCAAACTCTTTGAGTGTGTTGCAAACCAGCTTAAATGGCCAAAAGACCAGTGGAGTTTCTTTTCGCAAACTGCTTTCATAGGTAAAGCAAAGTTGATATACGCTAATCTCCCTAGTGATAGCATACCTTATGATGATCTAAAACAAGACTATCTTGGAGGCTTATGACCAGGTTCCTGAAACATATAGACAGAATTTCCGTAATCTAAAGAAGGAAGAGAAACAAACCTATCTGGAGTTTGTCAAAGAAAAGGAAAGGCACTTTAATGCTTGGTTGAGGGCCAGTAAAGTAACTACTTTTGAAAAACTCTGTCAGCTGGTTGTGTTAGAAGAAATTCTCCGCAAAGTTCCATATTCCTTGAAATTGTATCTACAAGAGAGAAGTTACTAATGTAAACAAGGCAGCCACTTTGGCTGAAAATTACAGGTTGACTCATGGCGACTCTTTTTCAGGCAGAAGCAGAAGGGGAGTGACTCGTCTAGGAGTACTAGTGTCTCAAGCGGCAGTTTCCGAGGTGGTGGTGGAACTCTTGTAACAGGTGATGGGAATGGTTCTGGTGGCTCCCAGCCATCTACTAAGGTTACTTCTGGGAGCACTGTATCTGGTAAGACTGAACCAGGTAAAACCCCAAACTCATCCAAACCTACTTTGATTTGTGCTTATTGTAAACAAAC
>JBAKBP010038312.1:0-16294 GCA_037953745.1 Lithodes maja
CACTAGATAGCGAGGGAGTGACGGACGCGGCCACAAATGTATATAAACACTGTGGCTTACACTTCTCCAGTTGCCAGGAACTGTCCAAACCCACACAGAGCCAGAGGGTTCACGCCACACTAGAGAGCGAGGGAGTGATGAACGTGGCCACAGATGTATATATACACTGTGGCTTACACTTCTCTAGTAGCCCGGAACTGTCCAAACCCACACAGAGCCAGAGGTTTCACGCCACACTAGAGAGCGAGGGAGTGACGGACGTGGCCACAGATATATATAAACACGGTGGCTTACACTTCTCCAGTAGCCAGGAACTGTCCAAACCCACACAGACCCAGAGGGTTCATTCCACACTAGAGAGCGAGGAAGTGACGGACGTGGCCACAGATGTATATAAACACTGTGGCTTACACTTCTCCAGTAGCCAGGAACTGTCCAAACCCACACAGAGCCAGAGGGTTCACACCACACTAGAGACCAAGGGTGTGACGGACGTGGTCACAGATGTATATAAACACTGTGGCTTACACTTCTCCAGTAACCCGGAACTGTCCAATACCACATAGAGCCAGAGGGTTCACGCCGCACTATAGAGCGAGGGAGTGACGGACATGGCCACAGATGTATATAAACACTGTGGCTTACATTTCTCCAGTAACCCGGAACTGTCCAAACCCACACAGAGCCAGAGGGTTCACGCCACACTATAGAGCGAGGGAGTGACGGACGTGGCCACAGATGTATATAAACACTGTGACTTACACTTCTCCAGTAACCCGGAACTGTCCAAACCCACACAGAGCCAGAGGGTTCACGCCACACTAGAGAGCGAGGGAGTGACGGACGTGGCCACAGATATATATACACACTGTGGCTTGCACTTCTCCAGTAACCCGGAACTGTCCAAACCCACACAGAGCCAGAGGGTTTACGCCACACTAGAGAGTGAGGGAGTGACGGACGTGGCCACAGATGTATATAAACACTGTGGCTTTCACTTCTCCAGTAACCCGGAACTGTCCAAACCCACACAGAGCCAGAGGGTTCACACCACACTAGAGAGCAAGGGAGTGACTGACGAGGCCACAGATGTATATAAACACTGTGGCTTACACTTCTCCAGTAACCCGGAACTGTCCAAACCCACTCAGAGCCAGAGGGTTCACGCCAGTCTATAGAGCGAGGGAGTGACGGACGTGGCCACAGATGTATATAAACACTGTGGCTTACACTTCTCCAGTAACCCGGAACTGTTCAAACCCACACAGACCCAGAGGGTTCATACCACACTATAGAGCGAGGGAGTGACGGAAGTGGCCACAGATGTATATAAACACTGTGGCATACACTTCTCCAATAACCCGGAACTGTCCAAACCCACACAGAGCCAGAGGGTTCACGCCACACTAGAGAGCGAGGGAGTGACGGACGTGGCCACAGATGTAGATAAACACTGTGGCTTACACTTCTCCAGTAATCCGGAACTGTCCAAACCCACACAGAGCCAGAGGGTTCACGCCACACTAGAGACCGATGGAGTGACGAACGTGGCCACAGATGTATATAAACACTGTGGCTTACACTTCTCCAGTAGCCCGGAACTGTCCAAACCCACACAGAGCCAGAGGGTTCACGCCACACTAGAAAGCGAGGGAGTGACGGACGTGGCCACAGGTGTATATAAACACTGTGGCTTACACTTCTCCAGTAACCCGGAACTGTCCAAACCCACACAGAGCCAGAGGGTTCACACCACACTAGAAAGCGAGGTAGTGACGGACGTGGCCACAGATTTATATAAACACTGTGACTTATACTTCTCCAGTAACCCGGAACTGTCCAAACCCACACAGAGCCAGATGGTTCACGCCACACTAGAGAGCGAGGGAGTGACGGACGTGGCCACAGATGTAGATAAACACTGTGGCTTACACTTCTCCAGTAATCCGGAACTGTCCAAACCCACACAGAGCCAGAGGGTTCACGCCACACTAGAGACCGATGGAGTGACGAACGTGGCCACAGATGTATATAAACACTGTGGCTTACACTTCTCCAGTAGCCCGGAACTGTCCAAACCCACACAGAGCCAGAGGGTTCACGCCACACTAGAAAGCGAGGGAGTGACGGACGTGGCCACAGGTGTATATAAACACTGTGGCTTACACTTCTCCAGTAACCCGGAACTGTCCAAACCCACACAGAGCCAGAGGGTTCACACCACACTAGAGAGCGAGGGAGTGACGGACGTGGCCATAGATGTATATAAACACTGTGGCTTACACTACTCCAGTAACCCGGAACTGTCCAAACTCACACATAGCCAGAGGGTTCATGCCGCTCTAGAGAGCAAGGGAGTGACGTACGTGGCCACCGATGTATATAAACACTGTGGCTTACACTTCTCCAGAAACCCGGAACTGTCCAAACCCACACAGAGCCAGAGGGTTCACGCCACACTAGAGAGCGAGGGTGTGACGGACGTGGCCACTGATGTATATACAGTATACACTATGGCATTACATATGAATGAGGTCCTGGTGGTGTCCGTGGGGGGACTCACACATGCACATGCAGAAGGGATGGAAGGAAGGAGGCGTCGCCATTTCTTATCCATTCTTACATATCCAATACTGTATCATTACCAAATTATTCTCATACGAATTTTCCTTTGCTTAGTCTTGGGATCTTTCTTGTTATAATTATATTTCTCTCTCTTGCTCTCTCGCACTTACATACACACCAACACACCTCCCCTCTTCATCTTTATCGCTTGCTTGTTTTCTGTTGTTTCTGTAAAACCTTAACCTCGCCACTTTCCTCTCTCCTTACTCTATCAATCTTTCATTTACCTTTTTCTCTCTAACTGTTAATACACTTCCCCTATTTTCATCGATGATCCTATCTCACTCTGCATTCTCTTCTTTTCCATTGTTCTTTCTTTGTTTTTTCCAGTTTCTTTACCACTTCCGCCTGTCGTAATTTTCTCGTTTGTTCTTGTGTCTACGATAGTCTTACATTCCCTCTTTATTTTTCACGATGTTCACACATTCCGACCCAACTTTCACAATGTCCTTGATATAGTTACCTCGCGTTCTTCAAACACACATACACAGATAGACAGACAGATTGATATATAGATAGATAGACAGATAAATATATATCAATATTTCGATGTATCTACGAACTGCTCTCTCTGGGACTTGAACTAAGGTCCTCCAATCCGAAGTTGTGAACTGTATCAGTGCTGTATAACTACAACAAAGCTGAATTGTTAGGCAAAATAAATAATCTCAACAAAACAGCATATTTGATTTTAATTAGTTTGCCTTGTGACGTTAACCACTCCGTTAGAACCGCATGGCTTGTCCTACAGTGACTCGCTAGGATCGCCAGGGCAGTGGATGGGGCTACAGTTTATGTATTAGAGTGTGCTTTATTTCATATGAAAGCTCGTGTCATGGGCAGTCCAGAAAGGCTCTTTGTTTTCGCCCATGTCAAGGCTTTATATATTTCATTGTAAAGTATATGTTTTGTCATTAACTAGTAATGATAGGATCTGGGAGAGAGAGAGAGAGAGTAGAACGGAGTGAGAGGAGGCGCGCAGTGTTTTTTGTCCCGCTTGATGACGTCACGGCTGGCTGCCTCGCGGGGGTTGGTGGAGAGAGGTCCTTACCATGCTGTGAGCTCTTGTTAGTGGCCAGATCACTTGTAACCGTTTTTTTCCCACGCGGCTCGAGCTAGTGCGATTATATATACTGGTTCCTCGCCCCACTCTCCCTCAGATCTGGTTTCTAGAACACACTCATCTTTTTTCCCTTGCTATCTGTCCCCACTCCTTTCCTGAGAATCTTTTCCTCTGCCTATCTCTCTCATTCTCCATATCTTTCACCACCTCTTTATTAACAGTATATCCCCTCTGGTTAACTCTGCAAAATCAGCTTAATGCTGGCCAGTTGTATTGTGTGTTAAGGTCTGATATAACCTGTGTATGTTAGTTGTTAAGATGAGTGGATCACGAAGCATTGGTTGGCTTTCATATTGCCGCTTCCTATAATTATTAGTGTTCTGCTGGATTAGATAATGCTAGACTGGGAGTCTGATATAATAGGTATTGTTTCCTATGAGTGCTGGCTTTAGTTAAAAGCGGCACGACATACCTGAGAACTGGAGTTGATTGAGTAAATTCTAGTCTGTGTGCCATTGAGAGTAGAGCATGCACGAATGAGGGCTTTTTGCCTATACCATTCTGCACTGTTCTAGTCTCGATTGTTTGTCTTTGAGGTACGCCAGGAGAACGCTTAATACTTCGGTATTAAGGTTTCTCAAGAGAGCTACCCTTCATTATAACGTAATATTTGACGCACAGACTTGAGATTTTCACTAGGCTATGCAGCATGCCATGCGCACCAGTATCTCGTATCATTGACTCTAGCTAGACTTTATCAGTCACAGTAGACATTAAGTGTATTAACCTAATTACTCTTTTTATGCATACCCATTTATGATTACACAAGCATTTCGCAGCCTAGTTTGATGTATTGAGACACAAACGACTTAGGCTCTTTTGGTTGATAGGAATACTGCATTGTGGCGATTATTATTAGTGTTGTAGTGTTTAGGATATTCTTGGCTCCGACGGCATTATATATTCTGCCTTTTTGTGTGCATAGCCTGCACGAGCATTGTTCCACTGCCTGCCTTTTTGGGTTCCATTTCCGATACGAGCATCTTTATAACATCTAACATTTAAAGAAGATTCCTTGTTAGTGTTGAAGGACTTTAGTGCACTTTCTTTCATGCAGGAGTGCCTGACATTTATTGATTAAAGTAACGTAAGCTGTAACTTCTCTTACCACCTTACTTTGCATACCATAACCAAGCACCTTCGGTTATAGGTAGTAATAGGCTGTTTTCACATAACATTAAGCCTAGAGTAGACGCACATTTATTGAGAGTTTGATAGCCTATTATTGCATATAGAACTTTGTAGAGTATTTGTGTTCTTTGTTCACTGGGAATATACTTCAGAGGTTGGAGCTAGCGCTTTCCGTTGTAACATTTATGCCATTACTAGTCCAATGAATAAGAGCCCTGATATATTTGAACCCCAGTCGTAACAAATGGCGACCTTACCTAGGATTTGGTGAACCTACATTTATTAGCAGGGAACATTTGTTGTTTTAGAGAATATTTTGCGGGGATCAGCAAGAATAATTTGTTTTCGCAACATAGTATAGCCCTTGAGTATTTCCGAGAATTTGTGTGTGTATATTGAGGTATAAGAGTTTGGGGTACTTCTTTTCTGAATATTGTGGTGAGAAATTTTTGTGAGCATCATGTCTTATACCGGGTCAGAGGAGAATGGAGACACAGTACGTAATGTCGAAACTGAGGAACAGCAGCATGATGAAAGGGTTAATCGGGTGAACTGTGAGGAGGATGCTAGGATATTTTTGCAATGGCCTGTTACTGCCGAGCGGTTGGTGGGTATGGATCGGTACGGTCTTCAATGCCTGGCCACAGCTATCGGTCATGCGGTTACTAGCAGCATGACCAAGGATAACTTGATAACGTGTGTACTGGGCAGGATGACTGGTGAGCGAGATGGGTTGAGTGCTCAGAGCCCTTCGGCCATGCTTCCCCTACACTCGACTCCCAGCCATCCCAGTAGTTTGCCGACCCCGGGTACGCTTCCGCAGTTGGGTGGTGACTGGCAGGGGGGGTTGCCCCTTGGGGGACCACCGGTAATTTCAAACATTGTAGCACCTTCACCTCCTCAAGGGTTAACTCCAGAATTATTGCTTCAGCTCGAATTAGCTAAGATCCAGCAGCAAATAGAATTAGCCAAGATAGAAGAGAGAAAAACTATCAGTCATGAGCAAATAGAGCTAGCAAAAATCCAAGCTGAGTCGACTAGGTACTGTGCCGACATGGATGTAGAGAAGTCGCGAGTAGAGACAACGGGACAGCGACTTGGGGCTGGTAACCGTGTTCATGAGCAGTCTCTCTCGCACTTATTGAAACTGGTTCCGGTGTTTGATGAGAGTGGTGTAACAGAATTGTTCACACGCTTTGAGAAGAAGTGCCAGGAACACCAGTGGCCAGAGAAAAAATGGGCAGCACTTGTATCCTCTAGATTAATAGGCAAGGGTCTTAAAGCCTACGATGCGTTACCTTTGGAGTTATGTATTGTGTACAAGGATCTCAAGGAGGCTGTCCTGAGGGCTTACGAATTGCAACCAGAAACGTACCGTTTGAAGTTCCGGGGTGTAACTAAGGGAAGAGATAGCACCTTTTTGGAACACGCCCGGGACTTGTCCGATGCTATGGGAAACTGGCTCCGATCTGAGAAGGTCACAACATTTGATGAAATTAAGCAGTTGATGATGTTGGAGCAGTTCTTTAAGAGCACGGGCGGTGATCTAACTTTGAACTTGAAGGAGAAAAACCCAAGAACTCTAGTCGAAGCAGCAGAAATGGCTGATCGACGGCTGTCGTTGATTCGGGGTTGCGGGTCCTCACAGAAGTACGATGTAAGTGCTAAGGACCGTTATCCTCCCCCTCCCCGTAACAATGACACATTTAAACAGAAGAGCCATGAAACTAAAACTGAATCCAAACCTTACACCACACCGTATGTGAAAAGTCAGGGGCCTTTTACATCACAGTATAAGCCGAAACCGAAATTTATGTGTTTTAGTTGCCACCAGGAGGGTCATAAGGCAAATGAGTTGCCCTAGTCGACCTCCTCCGGCGGCAGCCGTGTCTTTTGCTCACGGCATTGGAGTGTTCAAGAGGACATCGGAGTTTGTTAGAGGCATTTCTTCCGAGGTAAATACACTGCCAGTGCAGAAGGATCCGGAAGGCTTATTCCCTGTCCATGATGCCTTTAGTGACCACAGGGGACTCGGTTGTGTGGAGTGGGGGGGTAGAAGACACGAGGTGAGAATTTTGCGTGACACTGGGGCATCGCAAACACTGTTGAGAAATTGCACTGGTAAACCTGTCAATACGGCGCGGGTGGTTGTGGTTCAGGGAGTTAATGCGACAAGGTCATACCCGCTTGTGAGAATGAAGGTGGAAGTTGATGGTGTGACTCGTGACCTGGATGTGGGAATTGTGGAGAAGTTGCCTGTTGGGGGCGTCGACCTCCATCTCGGCAACGACTTTGCGGGACCTACTTCTGAGGCTCCACCCTTGGTCGTTGCCGAGAAGCCGGCCGACGTGAGTAGGGAGGAGCAGGAGTGGGTTGAGAAGTGTCCGGGACAGCCTATGGCGTGTGTTGTCACCGGAGATCCTGCCTCCAGGGAGTCACATTCTGGTCAACAATCTTTAGATCAGCGGAGGAAGGGTACCGAGAAGGGGTTGAAAGTTGATGCGGTTGAGAGTTTAGTATCAGCGGACATTCTCGGGGACTCAGTATTAGGACCAAATATCGAGTCTGAAGAAGACCCAGTAACTGTTGTGGAAAAGGCAGAGGATGGGCTTAAAAAGACGATGAGACAGCAACGGTACGCAGAGAGAGAGCAACGGGAGGCCAAACTTAATGTAGGAGGGGGGCATGAGTTGTTTCGCAAACACTTGGATAGGCTTGCTCCTTCAGACATTCGTAAGTTGCAATTGGAAGACCCGGAGGTTCTTGAATGTGGTACCGGTGCTGTCGAGTTGAAGGAGGACAGTGTTGCACAGTCGAGAGATGTAGCAACGAGGTACCCTGACGCGTACCCTATGAGAAATGGGTCGGCGAAGACGGTGGTCCGAAGCTTGCTAGTGTATTTTTCCCGGTATGGTTACCCGCAGGAGATTCATGTTGTTTTGTTTGCTGCACAGGAGGTACCTGGGGAAAGTTTGGGATTCAGCCCTAATGAGCTCGTCTTTGGACACCGTGTCAGAGGGCCTCTCCATATGGTTGAAGAAGTATGGGAGGGCGCAGAAAAACCTTGTTCTATGCTCAAGTGTGTCCTCAACAGTCGAGAACGGATGTTGCGCAGTCTGGAGTTGGCTGGCCGTAATTTGACTAGCTCTCAGGCCCTCATGAAGGACAGGTACGACCTCAAGGTTGAACTCAGGGAGTTTCACGTGGGTCAGGAGGTGTTGACTCTACTGCCCCTTGTAGGTCACCCCTTATCCGCGAAGTACACTGGTCCTTATAGGGTGGTGGAGGAGCTATCGGACCTGGTTTACTTGGTAGCCACTCCAGACAGACGGAAGCGAAATCAGTTATGTCATGTTAATCCCATGAAGGAGTATGGGAGGCACCCCCCTGAGCCTCTCACTGTGCCTGTGATGACGTTTAGCAGTCAAGGTGGAGAAGGAGAACGGGACAGTCAAGCTCAGGTGGAGGATAACTGGAAGGATAGGAAGTTCAAATGGGCGCCTGAGTGTGAGAAGGTGTTTAGAGAAGTAAAACACCTGTTGTGCACTCACCCGATCCTCAGGGCCCCTGACTTTAGCCTACCTTTCCAACTAGCAACGGAGGCTAGTGGTGTGGGGGCTGGTGCCGTCCTTGTGGAAAAGGACGATGATGGGCTGGAGCATCCTGTTAGTTTCTGCTCGGAGAAGTACAATTCGGCCCAGGGGAGCTGCTCTGTTGTCGAGGAGGAGCTGCTGGCAGTTGTACTTGCTCTGAGGCATTTCGAAGTCTGTGTTCCAGCCTATGGTCCGGTCATTGTAGTTTACCCAGATCATCTCCCTCTCAAGTTCTTGGACCAGTTTCACAATCGGAATATGAGGCTGACCTGGTGGTCACTAAGGTTATTGGTATATAACCTGGACATACGCCATATTGCCGGTTGTGACAACGTGGTTGCAGATGGTCGTTCAAGGGTATATGATCCTGGGTAGATTGACACACGGGTAGCCTCCTGCTTTAGTTTGAATAGTATTTTGCGCTTGGTGCTTGTTGGCTCGCAGTTGTAGCCCAGCGTATTGGGTCGTAAAGCAGAAGTTGAGCGTTTGGTATAGAAGAAAAAACTAGGCTTGCCCCTATAGTGCAGCCGAAATAAACAAATTAAAAACATAAAAATCAAATACAAAACTTTCTTGGATAGTTGAATTTTTTCAGTATGTTATAGCAGTAATTCTGAGTTGCACTCCTCTCAGAATGCTGGGCTAGAGAAGCTCGCTCTTGAGGAGCATAACTACATATAATTTAACCTATTGTGTTGGGAGGGTTATAATTTTGAAAAAATGTTTTGTTGAAGAACTGTGCCAGATATTTTACTGCCGCTGGGTGATGGGAAGTGGAGATATAGCATGGGTTCTAACCATCAGATTTTTGTGAGCCTTGGGGCCTCTGAGAAAAATCTTGGGGGGGGTGTGACGTTAACCATTCCGTTAGAACCGCTTGGCTTGTCCTACAGTGACTCGCTAGGATCGCCAGGGCAGTGGATGGGGCTACAGTTTATGTATTAGAGTGTGCTTTATTTCATATGAAAGCTCGTGTCATGGGCAGTCCAGAAAGGCTCTTTGTTTTCGCCCATGTCAAGGCTTTATATATTTAATTGTAAAGTATATGTTTTGTCATTAACTAGTAATGATAGGATCTGGGAGAGAGAGAGAGAGAGTAGAACGGAGTGAGAGGAGGCGCGCAGTGTTTTTTGTCCCGCTCGATGACGTCACGGCTGGCTGCCTCGCGGGGGTTGGTGGAGAGAGGTCCTTACCATGCTGTGAGCTCTTGTTAGTGGCCAGATCACTTGTAACCGTTTTTTTCCCACGCGGCTCGAGCTAGTGCGAGTATATAATTATACTGGTTCCTCGCCCCACTTTCCCTCAGATCTGGTTTCTAGAACACACTCATCTTTTTTCCCTTGCTATCTGTCCCCACTCCGTTCCTGAGAATCTTTTCCTCTGCCTATCTCTCTCATTCTCCATATCTTTCACCACCTCTTTATTAACAGTATATCCCCTCTGGTTAACTCTGCAAAATCAGCTTCATGCTGGCCAGTTGTATTGTGTGTTAAGGTCTGATATAACCTGTGTATGTTAGTTGTTAAGATGAGTGGATCACGAAGCATTGGTTGGCTTTCATATTGCCGCTTCCTATAATTATTAGTGTTCTGCTGGATTAGATAATGCTAGACTGGGAGTCTGATATAATAGGTATTGTTTCCTATGAGTGCTGGCTTTAGTTAAAAGCGGCACGACATACCTGAGAACTGGAGTTGATTGAGTAAATTCTAGTCTGTGTGCCATTGAGAGTAGAGCATGCACGAATGAGGGCTTTTTGCCTATACCATTCTGCACTGTTCTAGTCTCGATTGTTTGTCTTTGAGGTACGCCAGGAGAACGCTTAATACTTCGGTATTAAGGTTTCTCAAGAGAGCTACCCTTCATTATAACGTAATATTTGACGCACAGACTTGAGATTTGCACTAGGCTATGCAGCATGCCATGCGCACCAGTATCTCGTATCATTGACTCTAGCTAGACTTTATCAGTCACAGTAGACATTAAATGTATTAACCTAATTACTCTTTTTATGCATACCCATTTATGATTACACAAGCATTTCGCAGCCTAGTTTGATGTATTGAGACACAAACGACTTAGGCTCTTTTGGTTGATAGGAATACTGCATTGTGGCGATTATTATTAGTGTTGTAGTGTTTAGGATATTCTTGGCTCCGACGGCATTATATATTCTGCCTTTTTGTGTGCATAGCCTGCACGAGCATTGTTCCACTGCCTGCCTTTTTGGGTTCCATTTCCGATACGAGCATCTTTATAACATCTAACATTTAAAGAAGATTCCTTGTTAGTGTTGAAGGACTTTAGTGCACTTTCTTTCATGCACTCCGTGCCTGACATTTATTGATTAAAGTAACGTAAGCTGTAACTTCTCTTACCACCTTACTTTGCATACCATAACCAAGCACCTTCGGTTATAGGTAGTAATAGGCTGTTTTCACATAACATTAAGCCTAGAGTAGACGCACATTTATTGAGAGTTTGATAGCCTATTATTGCATATAGAACTCTGTAGAGTATTTGTGTTCTTTGTTCACTGGGAATATACTTCAGAGGTTGGAGCTAGCGCTTTCCGTTGTAACATTTATGCCATTACTAGTCCAATGAATAAGAGCCCTGATATATTTGAACCCCAGTCATAACAGCCTCCAGATAAATCTCATATGAAGCTACATGGCTCAATGCAATCTTTCCTTTCTCTCACAGTTTGTTTTATTATATTTCAATATAATTGTTTTCATTTTCCCGTCTCGTCCATTTCCACATGCTGCTTAACCTTGATATCCATGTAAATATGTCTCCTCTATTTCCACTTCCACATGTAAGATATATCAACCCCCACCCCCACTTATCCATCTTCACTTGCATCTGTTCATCTTGTCTCAATCTGTCCTTCCTGCTCAACCTCCACTTTCTATTCATAATTTATGACTACTGTTCCATGTACTTTTCTATAGTATTGTATATGCGACTTTCCCTTCTCTATCTTTTGTATTTTATCTTCTAAATATATATTGTCTCTCTTTACCTCCACTCTCCTCTACTTTATTTGTGTCTCGTCCTTCTCCCTCTCCACCTTTATGTTGTTATTATTTCCTTCCTGTTCTTGGTGACCCTCCTTGGTCTACAGGTTGGGCTGCTCTGGGACTCGTTCCTTGTTATCGACGCAGCTGGTGGTGGTGGTGGTTGGTGTTCCTGGTGACCCTCCTTGGTCTACAGGTTGGGCTGCTCTGGGACTCGTTCCTTGTTATCGACGCAGCTGGTGGTGGTGGTGGTTGGTGTTCTTGGTGACCCTCCTTGGTCTACAGGTTGGGTTGCTCTGGGACTCGTTCCTTGTTATCGACGCAGCTGGTGGTGGTGGTGGTTGGTGTTCTTGGTGACGCTCCTTGGTCTACAGGTTGGGTTGCTCTGGGACTCGTTCCTTGTTATCGACGCAGCTGGTGGTGGTGGTGGTTGACGTTTGGTCTCATTGCATAGAATTATATTGTCTCACTTTTTCAAAGGCTCATATTATGGCTTGAGTGTACTATTTTTCTTGATTATTGGTAATGTTCTTGAAGTGTTCGTGTTTCTATGTTTTGTTATCTCATCTGCTATTATTTTCCTTATTGTCTGTCTTTGTAAGTAAAATCGTTTTACCTACTTGTATTATTTGATTCTGTTCTTTGTGTTTTGTTTTCTTCATATTCCATATGATATGTTTTTTTAGTTTTACCCTGCATCTGTTGTATTTTTTAGCTTAATAATTACCCTTGTAAATTTCACAAGTTTCTATTATTATTTTCTATTTTGTCTAATAAATAAACATCGATAGCTGGACTCTTATTTCAGACTGTGAGGAAAATCAGTGTCTTGTAATATTCGTTCGCTGGGCTTACAACTGAGAAACTCGACTTCATTATCCAAGCAGAACTATTCAGTATATATGTTTCTAATCTCTCAGTGGTGATATACTGTATACTCAACAGTATATATATTTGGTTGTTAAGTCTACGGACAAGCGGTGCCTCTGTTCACTTACCAGTAAATAGGAACTTGGATTAACGTTGGAATTTGTGATGTTCCATCTGGGGAGGTAAACTGTGGTAACCTTGGTAATATACAATAGCCTCTTTGTACAGAGATGAACGCCACAGCTAAGCGCAGACTTTCGTCAGCACCCATACTTTGCCTTTTAATCATTAAAAGTAAATCTCCATCTTTCCATCCCCAGGTTAGAAAAAGGATATAAATTAAGAAAAAATGGTGATGGAGAAAGTCGATAAATATAAATGGGTGTAAGTTGATATGTTATTTATACAAGTCTCGTCCTTATATTGCAATACTCCTGACTATTAAGCTATATAACTTCAAAGAATTATAAATATATGTAGTTAAGACAAATATCAATGGGGGAAATTAAAGGTGACTATTATCAAAACAAGAATGAAACGCGATATATGTTTATATTGTACTCACAACCAAAACTCGAGGAAGGGGAGTGACGTTGAGAATGTAAAATATGAATGGGGGAAAGGACATAAGATGAAACAAAGGAGAGAAGAGGAAACGGAAGCAAATTATGTGAATTATTTTACGTGAAGATGGTTGAAATGATGATGGGGTGACAAGATAGAAAAAGGAGAAAATGTGTGAATACAAATGCAAAGAATGGTGAAATTGTTAAAATGCGAGCAACATTTTAGTATGTTTTTACTGCAGTGCGTCAAAGGGAATACTGAAGTTACGTATATAAAAAATGGGGGTATCATCGAATGTATTATGTTGATAATCCTTCACTACGACGGCATCGTACTTATCTTTTCTCTGACATATACTATATGACAAGTAAAGACAAGTATGAATCAATGTAACTGTCTGACTTCCACAAGTCCTTCATAAGCTAAAGATCGCCTAGTAAAAGCCATACGGAAAATGAAGGCTACATACTCGTAGTAAAAGGGTTAAGGATATAAGAATAAGTTATCTGTAAAGCATATTAATCACTTATTGTAAGTTGCTTAGTCTTTATTGTAACTGACGTAGCCGCTCACCTACTTTGAGTTAGAACTACCACAACTTACCTCTTCTTAAATTATACCTGGAAAAACAAGGTTGTACACATATGGTAAGCGTGAAAGGAAGATTATGAAGGTAGATGCGAGTGAGATTCATTACAAAGGAGATGAGGGAACTATGATTAATAAAGATAAAGATAACAAATACAGAGAGAGCGAGACAAATTTAAAGGTGGGCTGAACTCGAATACTCGTGGAAAAAAGATTAAAGGTGGTAAGGAATGATGTTAAGAACATACAAGTTACACTCACATACACATGCACACACGCCCAACCCTTCTCTCCGTTCACCCTCACACACATCCACACATGTATCACCGACACCCTGCACCACACACACAGCCACACACACACACACACACTCATCCACTAACACATACACACATAGGATATATGTTAGGAAGGGTATGATAGATGTTAGGGTTGTTAAGGTGAGTTAAGACATCAGTGGACACGCGCGGGCAAACCCAAACCCGAAATATAAGTTGATAGATAAGCAAAACACACTTATATAAATCACCAGTTCATCTTAAACCAGTATACTACATCCGACCAAACAGTATGATAGGGGAGGGGTGGGGATGGGGGTGTTGGGGAGGGGGGGGGGGGCTGATGGGAAAACGAGCGTGTGTCTCACATTTGCCGAGTTGAAAAATAGACATTAGGGGGGTATGCAAACATCTTTGGGGGTTTAAAGCAAACCTTTATCTGGAAATATCCCGGGCTGCTTTTTCTATGATGACACTCCATCTGGGTGGTGTTGGGGTGATGGGTTATAGTGGATATATTCATGGCTGGATGAGTAGGTATATAGTCAGATATATTTATTACTGGATATGTAAATTTATGTATACATCTATCTCTCTCTCTCTCTCTCTCTCTCTCTCTCTCTCTCTCTCTCTCTCTCTCTCTCTCTCTCTCTCTCTCTCTCTCTCTGACAAATGTACTGTGTGCATTGATATTATGATTAGTAAACTAGGGCCATTTTACATAATTTAAGTTATTCATATGATTGCTTTTCATTATATGTCTCAAATACTTGACTTATTTTGATCTTAAGATATGTTATTTTTCTGTGATTATGTATGATTGTCCTCTGTGAATAATCAGCCGACCTGGACATTGCACAATACAATAATGGTGATCTCTTTAGTATATGCTGGCTACTATTTGACGATTGTAATTAGATTAAGAAGGGCATCCAGCAATTAACATGCTTCAAAGTATCTCAGTTAATCATTGTTCTACCATAGATCCTTCTTAAGCTGCACAAAATATGTCGCCAGTACAGAATGGGTTAATATCCAATATAAATAACTAAAACTAAAACAATAATTGTAGTCTCATGTATGCGACTAAAACTATTAAGACATTAAAAAGTGAGGATAGTGGGGCGGTTTACCTAGGATATTCAAACCTATTGTGCATTTTTTGATAAAAGCACCAATTTTGTCACAGAGGTAGACCAATATATTATGAACAAATTTGGATTGGAGCCATCGCCCAACTGCCCCCTGGCGACCGTGGCGGCCATTTTCCAAAATGGCCGCCATGTGGCTGCAGAGGAAGACTTATCCCTAGGTGAATGAGATGTACTGAGTAAATGTGCAGGAAAAAATGATTGTTTTGAATCTGCAATGTTGTGCAAACATTATGTTGCGTGTTGTTGCTAATGTAGGGTAGCACTTAACAACAAAGAAAGGTGCCCATGTGTTTTTAGAATCTTATCTTATTATCGATTTATTGAATTATTCATAGATTAGCATAACAACCATGACAAACATCTCTCAATTGAACATGTCCTAATTCACTTGGATTCTGAGTGCTCCTTTCATACAACTTTGTCATTTTCCATTTCCAGAACAATGTCGAAGAGCTTCAAACTCGTTGAGCCTCGTGGTGCAGAAGCAGCTCCGTCTACCTCCGCCCAGCCAGCAACAGAGACAGATTGGTCATTATGCTTCATATGCCAAGAAACGACGCCAGAGTCGCTGACAAGTCCATCCCAGAATACACGCCAAGACAAGGGGAGCAGCTAGAGCATTCTCGCTGGACATCTGAGAAGGTTCAATGAGCTTGGATTGCTCCCCAACTCTTTTCTGTTGAGCCAATTAGATGAAGGCAGTGGCGTTGAAGCAGCATTGAGCGCCAACAATGCACGATACCACAAGACCTGCAGGCTGAGGTATAACAAGACCAAGTTAGACAGAGCTGAGAAGAGGCACCTGAAAATAGGCGCCGACGAAGAAGAGGAAGTTGTTGCCCGCAAGCGAACTCAATATCTGTCACGACCATCAAGTACTGAGACGAAACACCAAGAAGTGAAATGCTTCTTCTGCGGAGAAGCTCCTGGTAGTGCTGGTCTTCATGAAGCTGCGACATTCCAACTGGACTCGCGTGTCAGGTCGTGCGCACTGATTCTGGACGACATGGACCTCCTGACGCAACTGAACGCTGGGGACATGATTGCACAGGAGGCCAAGTACCACCGAAATTGTCTCCTGAACTTGTACAAACGCGCACGGAAGATAAAGGAAATGGCGGGCAAAGGTACAGACGATGAACACGCAATAGCAGGACTTGCTTTTGCAGAGCTGGTGGTGTTTATTGAAGAAGCTCACATGGATGACGAGACGTCTCCGGTCTTCAAACTTGCTGACCTGGCACAGTTATACACGTCAAGGATGGAACAGCTGGGAGTCAAGCATGAGGGCAGGGTGCACACGACCCGTCTTAAGCAGAGACTGCTTGCTCACTTTCCTAAC
>JBAKBP010038313.1:0-16293 GCA_037953745.1 Lithodes maja
CTAGGGGGTGGTCCCATTGACACCCTGGGGAACAGGAACAATAACAAAAACAAATATATAAATGAAACAAAATTATAAATAAAATAAAATGATAGGCCTATAAATAAAATAAATAAAAACTATAATAAATACAAATATATATAAAATAACTATATAAATACTCGATTATGGGCCCTGCCCTTGCTCTGAACCTAGGGGGTGGTCCCATTGACACCCTGGGGAACAGGAACAATAACAAAAACAAATATATAAATGAAACAAAATTATAAATAAAATAAAATGATAGGCCTATAAATAAAATAAATAAAAACAATAATAAATAAAAAAATATATAAAATAACTATATAAATACTCGATTATGGGCCCTGCCCTTGCTCTGGACCTAGGGGGTAGTCCCATTGACACCCTGGGGAACAGGAACAATAACAAAAACAAATATATAAATGAAACAAAATTATAAATAAAATAAAATTATAGGCCTATAAATAAAATAAATAAAAACTATAATAAATAAAAATATATATAAAATAACTATATAAATACTCGATTATGGGCCCTGCCCTTGCTCTGGACCTAGGGGGTGGTCCCATTGACACCCTGGGGAACAGGAACAATAACAAAAACAAATATATAAATTTAACAAAATTATAAATAAAATAAAATGATAGGCCTATAAATAAAATAAATAAAAACTATAATAAATAAAAATATATATAAAATAACTATATAAATACTCGATTATGGGCCCTGCCCTTGCTCTGGACCTAGGGGGTGGTCCCATTGACACCCTGGGGAACAGGAACAATAACAAAAACAAATATATAAATGAAACAAAATTATAAATAAAATAAAATGATAGGCCTATAACCATCTCCTCCACCACCACCATCACCATCTCCACCACCACCACCACCATCTCCACCACCACCACCACCCCGACCATCACCACCACCACCACCACCACCATCTCCACCACCACCCCCACCATCTCCACCACCACCACCACCCCCACCATCACCACCACCACCACCACCATCTCCACCACCACCACCACCATCTCCACCACCACCACCACCATCTCCACCACTACCACCACCATCTCCACCACCACCACCACCATCTCCACCACCACCACCACCATCTCCACCACCACCACCACCATCTCCACCACCACCACCACCACCACCACCACCCCGACCATCACCACCATCTCCACCACCACCACCACCATCTCCACCACCACCACCACCACCACCATCACCATCTTCACCACCACCACCACCATCTCCACCACCACCACCACCATCTCCACCACCACCACCACCACCACCACCATCTCCACCACCACCACCACCCCGACCATCACCACCACCACCCCGACCATCACCACCACCACCATCACCACCACCACCACCACCACCATCTCCACCACCACCACCACCATCTCCACCACCACCACCACCATCTCCACCACCACCACCACCATCTCCACCACCACCACCACCACCACCACCATCACCATCACCACCATCTCCACCACCACCACCACCACCACCATCTCCACCACCACCACCATCTCCACCACCACCACCACCACCAAAAATGTTGACTGTACTTACTCACACTGCTGAGATTCCCTCGTGGCCACCAAGCCGTATATGTAGAGTGCTTTTTGCCCATAAAAAACTTACCTCCCAAGCACTTTCCACCAATAAATTATCGAGCAAAAATGCAAGCACTTTCCACCACTAAATTATCGAGCAAAAATGCACAGGGCTGAGGGAGCATGGCGACATAATTATGCTCGACCAGTAATGAAAGTTTTTTCACTAAGAAA
Organism: Lithodes maja; assembly: GCA_037953745.1. Taxonomy (NCBI): domain Eukaryota; kingdom Metazoa; phylum Arthropoda; class Malacostraca; order Decapoda; family Lithodidae; genus Lithodes; species Lithodes maja. The sequence goes on from JBAKBP010038313.1 coordinate 1,838, forward strand.
CACTAATACAAGGTAAGATACACTACTTGAACGGATAAATAGCAATATAATTGACTGATATTTATATGAAAGTGTTCCACAAACAAGCAAAACGTTTGGCAAAAAGCATGGCCCCTCCCTCCACCACCTTGGTCACGTAGCCTACACCAGAGAATGCTCGACCAGTAATAAAAGTGTTTTCACTATAAACACTTATACAAGTAAAATACACTACTTCAAGTGATAAATAGCAATATAATTGACTCAATATGGTATGAAAGTGATCCACAAACAAGCGAAACCATGGCCCCTCGTGGAGCCCACCTTGGTCACGTACACCAGACTAGCAAAACACTTCACTAACATGGTTTTTATACCCTAAACAAGAATAACACAATAATCCATCGATAACCCAACGATATAGCACTTCGTTTGGGTTATATTAGGGCGGTAATATCAGCCAGGCTGGGCAAAATGGAGGCCCCTTGGTTTAAAGGGCCACACACACCCACCTACTAGGCTGACTGATGGGAAGAAACTGACTCTCTCTACCACCGCGGGGCCCTCACAGGGACGCTAGGGGGTTGCTAGATTTTCCCACATGTACATCTAACTTATCGGACTTACCAGCCAAAAAACCGGCTCAATTGCGTCATAAACTTATTTTCTAGCAATATAATAAGTCCATATGACGCGATCGCGTCATATGTGTTTTTGGTTCACTAAGCCATATGACGCGATCGAGTCATATATGTCTGGGAGAGTTAAGATAGCCCAGTTATAGAGGCTCTAAATCCCGTTTTGTGTCTCCACCATACAAGACCAATTCACTTTAGTGTCCAATCTCAGAAAATAGTTTTTGAGAAAATATTATTTTGTCAATTCAATGTTAATTATCTTAGTTTTTAGGGTGATTTTAGCTCTATTATATGTCTACCTCTCGTGTATTAAGATAGCCCAGTTATAGAGGCTCTAAATCCCGTTTTGTGTCTCCACCATACAAGACCAATTCACTTTAGTGTCCAATCTCAGAAAATAGTTTTTGAGAAAATATTATTTTGTCAATTCAATGTTAATTAGCCTAGTTTTTAGGGTGATTTTAGCTCTATTATGTGTCTACCTCTCGTGTATGTAGATAGCCCAGTTATAGAGGCTCTAAATCCCGTTTTTATGTCTCCACCATACAAGACCAATTCACTTTAGTGTCCAATCTCAGAAAATAGTTTTTGAGAAAATATTATTTTGTCAATTCAATGTTAATTTGCCTAGTTTTTAGGGTGATTTTAGCTCTATTATGTGTCTACCTCTCGTGTATGTAGATAGCCCAGTTATAGAGGCTCTAAATCCCGTTTTTATGTCTCCACCATGCAAGACCAATTCACTTTAGTGTCCAATCTCAGAAAATAGTTTTTGAGAAAATATTATTTTGTCAATTCAATGTTAATTAGCCTAGTTTTTAGGGTGATTTTAGCTCTATTATGTGTCTACCTCTCGTGTATGTAGATAGCCCAGTTATAGAGGCTCTAAATCCCGTTTTTATGTCTCCACCATGCAAGACCAATTCACTTTAGTGTCCAATCTCAGAAAATAGTTTTTGAGAAAATATTATTTTGTCAATTCAATGTTAATTAGCCTAGTTTTTAGGGTGATTTTAGCTCTATTATATGTCTACCTCTCGTGTATGTAGATAGCCCAGTTATAGAGGCTCTAAATCCCGTTTTTATGTCTCCACCATACAAGACCAATTCACTTTAGTGTTCAATCTCAGAAAATAGTTTTTGAGAAAATATTATTTTGTCAATTCAATGTTAATTAGCCTAGTTTTTAGGGTGATTTTAGCTCTATTATATGTCTACCTCTCGTGTATGTAGATAGCCCAGTTATAGAGGCTCTAAATCCCGTTTTTGTGTCTCCACCATACAAGACCAATTCACTTTAGTGTCCAATCTCAGAAAATAGTTTTTGAGAAAATATAATTTTGTCAATTCAATGTTAATTAAACTAGTTTTTAGGGTGATTTTAGCTCTATTATGTGTCTACCTCTCGTGTATGTAGATAGCCCAGTTATAGAGGCTCTAAATCCCGTTTTATGTCTCCACCATACAAGACCAAATCACTTTAGTGTCCAATCTCAGAAAATAGTTTTTGAGAAAATATTATTTTGTCAATTCAATGTTAATTAGACTAGTTTTTAGGGTGATTTTAGCTCTATTATATGTCTACCTCTCGTGTATGTAGATAGCCCAGTTATAGAGGCTCTAAATCCCGTTTTATGTCTCCACCATACAAGACCAATTCACTTTAGTGTCCAATCTCAGAAAATAGTTTTTGAGAAAATATTATTTTGTCAATTCAATGTTAATTATCTTAGTTTTTAGGGTGATTTTAGCTGTATTATATGTCTACCTCTCGTGTATTAAGATAGCCCAGTTATAGAGGCTCTAAATCCCGTTTTATGTCTCCACCATACAAGACCAATTCACTTTAGTGTCCAATCTCAGAAAATAGTTTTTGAGAAATTATTATTTTGTCAATTCAATGTTAATTATCTTAGTTTTTAGGGTGATTTTAGCTCTATTATATGTCTACCTCTTGTGTATTAAGATAGCCCAGTTATAGAGGCTCTAAATCCCGTTTTGTGTCTCCACCATACAAGACCAATTCACTTTAGTGTCCAATCTCAGAAAATAGTTTTTGAGAAATTATTATTTTGTCAATTCAATGTTAATTATCTTAGTTTTTAGGGTGATTTTAGCTCTATTATATGTCTACCTCTCGTGTATTAAGATAGCCCAGTTATAGAGGCTCTAAATCCCGTTTTCTGTCTCCACCATACAAGACCAATTCACTTTAGTGTCCAATCTCAGAAAATAGTTTTTGAGAAAATATTATTTTGTCAATTCAATGTTAATTAGCCTAGTTTTTAGGGTGATTTTAGCTCTATTATGTGTCTACCTCTCGTGTATGTAGATAGCCCAGTTATAGAGGCTCTAAATCCCGTTTTTATGTCTCCACCATACAAGACCAATTCACTTTAGTGTCCAATCTCAGAAAATAGTTTTTGAGAAAATATTATTTTGTCAATTCAATGTTAATTAGCCTAGTTTTTAGGGTGATTTTAGCTCTATTATGTGTCTACCTCTCGTGTATGTAGATAGCCCAGTTATAGAGGCTCTAAATCCCGTTTTTATGTCTCCACCATGCAAGACCAATTCACTTTAGTGTCCAATCTCAGAAAATAGTTTTTGAGAAAATATTATTTTGTCAATTCAATGTTAATTAGCCTAGTTTTTAGGGTGATTTTAGCTCTATTATATGTCTACCTCTCGTGTATGTAGATAGCCCAGTTATAGAGGCTCTAAATCCCGTTTTTATGTCTCCACCATACAAGACCAATTCACTTTAGTGTCCAATCTCAGAAAATAGTTTTTGAGAAAATATTATTTTGTCAATTCAATGTTAATTAGCCTAGTTTTTAGGGTGATTTTAGCTCTATTATATGTCTACCTCTCGTGTATGTAGATAGCCCAGTTATAGAGGCTCTAAATCCCGTTTTTATGTCTCCACCATACAAGACCAATTCACTTTAGTGTCCAATCTCAGAAAATAGTTTTTGAGAAAATATTATTTTGTCAATTCAATGTTAATTAGCCTAGTTTTTAGGGTGATTTTAGCTCTATTATATGTCTACCTCTCGTGTATGTAGATAGCCCAGTTATAGAGGCTCTAAATCCCGTTTTTATGTCTCCACCATACAAGACCAATTCACTTTAGTGTCCAATCTCAGAAAATAGTTTTTGAGAAAATATTATTTTGTCAATTCAATGTTAATTAGCCTAGTTTTTAGGGTGATTTTAGCTCTATTATATGTCTACCTCTCGTGTATGTAGATAGCCCAGTTATAGAGGCTCTAAATCCCGTTTTTATGTCTCCACCATACAAGACCAATTCACTTTAGTGTCCAATCTCAGAAAATAGTTTTTGAGAAAATATTATTTTGTCAATTCAATGTTAATTAGACTAGTTTTTAGGGTGATTTTAGCTCTATTATGTGTCTACCTCTCGTGTATGTAGATAGCCCAGTTATAGAGGCTCTAAATCCCGTTTTATGTCTCCACCATACAAGACCAAATCACTTTAGTGTCCAATCTCAGAAAATAGTTTTTGAGAAAATATTATTTTGTCAATTCAATGTTAATTAGACTAGTTTTTAGGGTGATTTTAGCTCTATTATATGTCTACCTCTCGTGTATGTAGATAGCCCAGTTATAGAGGCTCTAAATCCCGTTTTATGTCTCCACCATACAAGACCAATTCACTTTAGTGTCCAATCTCAGAAAATAGTTTTTGAGAAAATATTATTTTGTCAATTCAATGTTAATTATCTTAGTTTTTAGGGTGATTTTAGCTCTATTATATGTCTACCTCTCGTGTATTAAGATAGCCCAGTTATAGAGGCTCTAAATCCCGTTTTATGTCTCCACCATACAAGACCAATTCACTGTAGTGTCCAATCTCAGAAAATAGTTTTTGAGAAAATATTATTTTGTCAATTCAATGTTAATTATCTTAGTTTTTAGGGTGATTTTAGCTCTATTATATGTCTACCTCTCGTGTATTAAGATAGCCCAGTTATAGAGGCTCTAAATCCCGTTTTATGTCTCCACCATACAAGACCAATTCACTTTAGTGTCCAATCTCAGAAAATAGTTTTTGAGAAAATATTATTTTGTCAATTCAATGTTAATTATCTTAGTTTTTAGGGTGATTTTAGCTCTATTATATGTCTACCTCTCGTGTATTAAGATAGCCCAGTTATAGAGGCTCTAAATCCCGTTTTTATGTCTCCACCATACAAGACCAATTCACTTTAGTGTCCAATCTCAGAAAATAGTTTTTGAGAAAATATTATTTTGTCAATTCAATGTTAATTAGCCTAGTTTTTAGGGTGATTTTAGCTCTATTATGTGTCTACCTCTCGTGTATGTAGATAGCCCAGTTATAGAGGCTCTAAATCCCGTTTTTATGTCTCCACCATGCAAGACCAATTCACTTTAGTGTCCAATCTCAGAAAATAGTTTTTGAGAAAATATAATTTTGTCAATTCAATGTTAATTAGCCTAGTTTTTAGGGTGATTTTAGCTCTATTATATGTCTACCTCTCGTGTATGTAGATAGCCCAGTTATAGAGGCTCTAAATCCCGTTTTTATGTCTCCACCATACAAGACCAATTCACTTTAGTGTCCAATCTCAGAAAATAGTTTTTGAGAAAATATTATTTTGTCAATTCAATGTTAATTAGCCTAGTTTTTAGGGTGATTTTAGCTCTATTATATGTCTACCTCTCGTGTATGTAGATAGCCCAGTTATAGAGGCTCTAAATCCCGTTTTTATGTCTCCACCATACAAGACCAATTCACTTTAGTGTCCAATCTCAGAACATAGTTTTTGAGAAAATATTATTTTGTCAATTCAATGTTAATTATCTTAGTTTTTAGGGTGATTTTAGCTCTATTATGTGTCTACCTCTCGTGTATGTAGATAGCCCAGTTATAGAGGCTCTAAATCCCGTTTTATGTCTCCACCATACAAGACCAAATCACTTTAGTGTCCAATCTCAGAAAATAGTTTTTGAGAAAATATTATTTTGTCAATTCAATGTTAATTAGCCTAGTTTTTAGGGTGATTTTAGCTCTATTATATGTCTACCTCTCGTGTAGATAGCCCAGTTATAGAGGCTCTAAATCCCGTTTTATGTCTCCACCATACAAGACCAATTCACTTTAGTGTCCAATCTCAGAAAATAGTTTTTGAGAAAATATTATTTTGTCAATTCAATGTTAATTAGCCTAGTTTTTAGGGTGATTTTAGCTCTATTATATGTCTACCTCTCGTGTAGATAGCCCAGTTATAGAGGCTCTAAATCCCGTTTTATGTCTCCACCATACAAGACCAATTCACTTTAGTGTCCAATCTCAGAAAATAGTTTTTGAGAAAATATTATTTTGTCAATTCAATGTTAATTAGCCTAGTTTTTAGGGTGATTTTAGCTCTATTATATGTCTACCTCTCGTGTATTAAGATAGCCCAGTTATAGAGGCTCTAAATCCCGTTTTATGTCTCCACCATACAAGACCAATTCACTTTAGTGTCCAATCTCAGAAAATAGTTTTTGAGAAAATATTATTTTGTCAATTCAATGTTAATTAGCCTAGTTTTTAGGGTGATTTTAGCTCTATTATATGTCTACCTCTCATGTATTAAGATAGCCCAGTTATAGAGGCTCTAAATCCCGTTTTATGTCTCCACCATACAAGACCAATTCACTTTAGTGTCCAATCTCAGAAAATAGTTTTTGAGAAAATATTATTTTGTCAATTCAATGTTAATTAGCCTAGTTTTTAGGGTGATTTTAGCTCTATTATATGTCTACCTCTCATGTATTAAGATAGCCCAGTTATAGAGGCTCTAAATCCCGTTTTATGTCTCCACCATACAAGACCAATTCACTTTAGTGTCCAATCTCAGAAAATAGTTTTTGAGAAAATATTATTTTGTCAATTCAATGTTAATTATCTTAGTTTTTAGGGTGATTTTAGATGTATTATATGTCTACCTCTCATGTATTAAGATAGCCCAGTTATAGAGGCTCTAAATCCCGTTTTGTGTCTCCACCATACAAGACCAATTCACTTTAGTGTCCAATCTCAGAAAATAGTTTTTGAGAAATTATTATTTTGTCAATTCAATGTTAATTATCTTAGTTTTTAGGGTGATTTTATATGTATTATATGTCTACCTCTCGTGTATTAAGATAGCCCAGTTATAGAGGCTCTAAATCCCGTTTTGTGTCTCCACCATACAAGACCAATTCACTTTAGTGTCCAATCTCAGAAAATAGTTTTTGAGAAAATATTATTTTGTCAATTCAATGTTAATTAGCCTAGTTTTTAGGGTGATTTTAGCTCTATTATGTGTCTACCTCTCGTGTATGTAGATAGCCCAGTTATAGAGGCTCTAAATCCCGTTTTTATGTCTCCACCATACAAGACCAATTCACTTTAGTGTCCAATCTCAGAAAATAGTTTTTGAGAAAATATTATTTTGTCAATTCAATGTTAATTAGCCTAGTTTTTAGGGTGATTTTAGCTCTATTATGTGTCTACCTCTCGTGTATGTAGATAGCCCAGTTATAGAGGCTCTAAATCCCGTTTTTATGTCTCCACCATGCAAGACCAATTCACTTTAGTGTCCAATCTCAGAAAATAGTTTTTGAGAAAATATTATTTTGTCAATTCAATGTTAATTAGCCTAGTTTTTAGGGTGATTTTAGCTCTATTATATGTCTACCTCTCGTGTATGTAGATAGCCCAGTTATAGAGGCTCTAAATCCCGTTTTGTGTCTCCACCATACAAGACCAATTCACTTTAGTGTCCAATCTCAGAAAATAGTTTTTGAGAAAATATTATTTTGTCAATTCAATGTTAATTAGCCTAGTTTTTAGGGTGATTGTAGCTCTATTATATGTCTACCTCTCGTGTATTAAGATAGCCCAGTTATAGAGGCTCTAAATCCCGTTTTGTGTCTCCACCATACAAGACCAATTCACTTTAGTGTCCAATCTCAGAAAATAGTTTTTGAGAAAATATTATTTTGTCAATTCAATGTTAATTATCTTAGTTTTTAGGGTGATTTTAGCTCTAGTATATGTCTACCTCTCGTGTATTAAGATAGCCCAGTTATAGAGGCTCTAAATCCCGTTTTGTGTCTCCACCATACAAGACCAATTCACTTTAGTGTCCAATCTCAGAAAATAGTGTTTGAGAAAATATTATTTTGTCAATTCAATGTTAATTAGCCTAGTTTTTAGGGTGATTTTAGCTCTATTATGTGTCTACCTCTCGTGTATGTAGATAGCCCAGTTATAGAGGCTCTAAATCCCGTTTTTATGTCTCCACCATACAAGACCAATTCACTTTAGTGTCCAATCTCAGAAAATAGTTTTTGAGAAAATATTATTTTGTCAATTCAATGTTAATTAGCCTAGTTTTTAGGGTGATTTTAGCTCTATTATGTGTCTACCTCTCGTGTATGTAGATAGCCCAGTTATAGAGGCTCTAAATTCCGTTTTTATGTCTCCACCATGCAAGACCAATTCACTTTAGTGTCCAATCTCAGAAAATAGTTTTTGAGAAAATATTATTTTGTCAATTCAATGTTAATTAGCCTAGTTTTTAGGGTGATTTTAGCTCTATTATGTGTCTACCTCTCGGGTATGTAGATAGCCCAGTTATAGAGGCTCTAAATCCCGTTTTTATGTCTCCACCATGCAAGACCAATTCACTTTAGTGTCCAATCTCAGAAAATAGTTTTTGAGAAAATATTATTTTGTCAATTCAATGTTAATTAGCCTAGTTTTTAGGGTGATTTTAGCTCTATTATATGTCTACCTCTCGTGTATGTAGATAGCCCAGTTATAGAGGCTCTAAATCCCGTTTTTATGTCTCCACCATACAAGACCAATTCACTTTAGTGTCCAATCTCAGAAAATAGTTTTTGAGAAAATATTATTTTGTCAATTCAATGTTAATTAGCCTAGTTTTTAGGGTGATTTTAGCTCTATTATATGTCTACCTCTCGTGTATGTAGATAGCCCAGTTATAGAGGCTCTAAATCCCGTTTTTGTGTCTCCACCATACAAGACCAATTCACTTTAGTGTCCAATCTCAGAAAATAGTTTTTGAGAAAATATTATTTTGTCAATTCAATGTTAATTAAACTAGTTTTTAGGGTGATTTTAGCTCTATTATGTGTCTACCTCTCGTGTATGTAGATAGCCCAGTTATAGAGGCTCTAAATCCCGTTTTATGTCTCCACCATACAAGACCAAATCACTTTAGTGTCCAATCTCAGAAAATAGTTTTTTGAGAAAATATTATTTTGTCAATTCAATGTTAATTAGACTAGTTTTTAGGGTGATTTTAGCTCTATTATATGTCTACCTCTCGTGTATGTAGATAGCCCAGTTATAGAGGCTCTAAATCCCGTTTTATGTCTCCACCATACAAGACCAATTCACTTTAGTGTCCAATCTCAGAAAATAGTTTTTGAGAAAATATTATTTTGCCAATTCAATGTTAATTATCTTAGTTTTTAGGGTGATTTTAGCTGTATTATATGTCTACCTCTCGTGTATTAAGATAGCCCAGTTATAGAGGCTCTAAATCCCGTTTTATGTCTCCACCATACAAGACCAATTCACTTTAGTGTCCAATCTCAGAAAATAGTTTTTGAGAAATTATTATTTTGTCAATTCAATGTTAATTATCTTAGTTTTTAGGGTGATTTTAGCTCTATTATATGTCTACCTCTCGTGTATTAAGATAGCCCAGTTATAGAGGCTCTAAATCCCGTTTTGTGTCTCCACCATACAAGACCAATTCACTTTAGTGTCCAATCTCAGAAAATAGTTTTTGAGAAATTATTATTTTGTCAATTCAATGTTAATTATCTTAGTTTTTAGGGTGATTTTAGCTCTATTATATGTCTACCTCTCGTGTATTAAGATAGCCCAGTTATAGAGGCTCTAAATCCCGTTTTGTGTCTCCACCATACAAGACCAATTCACTTTAGTGTCCAATCTCAGAAAATAGTTTTTGAGAAAATATTATTTTGTCAATTCAATGTTAATTAGCCTAGTTTTTAGGGTGATTTTAGCTCTATTATGTGTCTACCTCTCGTGTATGTAGATAGCCCAGTTATAGAGGCTCTAAATCCCGTTTTTATGTCTTCACCATACAAGACCAATTCACTTTAGTGTCCAATCTCAGAAAATAGTGTTTGAGAAAATATTATTTTGTCAATTCAATGTTAATTAGCCTAGTTTTTAGGGTGATTTTAGCTCTATTATGTGTCTACCTCTCGTGTATGTAGATAGCCCAGTTATAGAGGCTCTAAATCCCGTTTTTATGTCTCCACCATGCAAGACCAATTCACTTTAGTGTCCAATCTCAGAAAATAGTTTTTGAGAAAATATTATTTTGTCAATTCAATGTTAATTAGCCTAGTTTTTAGGGTGATTTTAGCTCTATTATATGTCTACCTCTCGTGTATGTAGATAGCCCAGTTATAGAGGCTCTAAATCCCGTTTTTATGTCTCCACCATACAAGACCAATTCACTTTAGTGTCCAATCTCAGAAAATAGTTTTTGAGAAAATATTATTTTGTCAATTCAATGTTAATTAGCCTAGTTTTTAGGGTGATTTTAGCTCTATTATATGTCTACCTCTCGTGTATGTAGATAGCCCAGTTATAGAGGCTCTAAATCCCGTTTTTATGTCTCCACCATACAAGACCAATTCACTTTAGTGTCCAATCTCAGAAAATAGTTTTTGAGAAAATATTATTTTGTCAATTCAATGTTAATTAGCCTAGTTTTTAGGGTGATTTTAGCTCTATTATATGTCTACCTCTCGTGTATGTAGATAGCCCAGTTATAGAGGCTCTAAATCCCGTTTTTATGTCTCCACCATACAAGACCAATTCACTTTAGTGTCCAATCTCAGAAAATAGTTTTTGAGAAAATATTATTTTGTCAATTCAATGTTAATTAGCCTAGTTTTTAGGGTGATTTTAGCTCTATTATATGTCTACCTCTCGTGTATGTAGATAGCCCAGTTATAGAGGCTCTAAATCCCGTTTTTATGTCTCCACCATACAAGACCAATTCACTTTAGTGTCCAATCTCAGAAAATAGTTTTTGAGAAAATATTATTTTGTCAATTCAATGTTAATTAGACTAGTTTTTAGGGTGATTTTAGCTCTATTATGTGTCTACCTCTCGTGTATGTAGATAGCCCAGTTATAGAGGCTCTAAATCCCGTTTTATGTCTCCACCATACAAGACCAAATCACTTTAGTGTCCAATCTCAGAAAATAGTTTTTGAGAAAATATTATTTTGTCAATTCAATGTTAATTAGACTAGTTTTTAGGGTGATTTTAGCTCTATTATATGTCTACCTCTCGTGTATGTAGATAGCCCAGTTATAGAGGCTCCAAATCCCGTTTTATGTCTCCACCATACAAGACCAATTCACTTTAGTGTCCAATCTCAGAAAATAGTTTTTGAGAAAATATTATTTTGTCAATTCAATGTTAATTATCTTAGTTTTTAGGGTGATTTTAGCTCTATTATATGTCTACCTCTCGTGTATTAAGATAGCCCAGTTATAGAGGCTCTAAATCCCGTTTTATGTCTCCACCATACAAGACCAATTCACTTTAGTGTCCAATCTCAGAAAATAGTTTTTGAGAAAATATTATTTTGTCAATTCAATGTTAATTATCTTAGTTTTTAGGGTGATTTTAGCTCTATTATATGTCTACCTCTCGTGTATTAAGATAGCCCAGTTATAGAGGCTCTAAATCCCGTTTTATGTCTCCACCATACAAGACCAATTCACTTTAGTGTCCAATCTCAGAAAATAGTTTTTGAGAAAATATTATTTTGTCAATTCAATGTTAATTATCTTAGTTTTTAGGGTGATTTTAGCTCTATTATATGTCTACCTCTCGTGTATTAAGATAGCCCAGTTATAGAGGCTCTAAATCCCGTTTTATGTCTCCACCATACAAGACCAATTCACTTTAGTGTCCAATCTCAGAAAATAGTTTTTGAGAAAATATTATTTTGTCAATTCAATGTTAATTAGCCTAGTTTTTAGGGTGATTTTAGCTCTATTATATGTCTACCTCTCGTGTATTAAGATAGCCCAGTTATAGAGGCTCTAAATCCCGTTTTTATGTCTCCACCATACAAGACCAATTCACTTTAGTGTCCAATCTCAGAAAATAGTTTTTGAGAAAATATTATTTTGTCAATTCAATGTTAATTAGCCTAGTTTTTAGGGTGATTTTAGCTCTATTATGTGTCTACCTCTCGTGTATTAAGATAGCCCAGTTATAGAGGCTCTAAATCCCGTTTTTATGTCTCCACCATACAAGACCAATTCACTTTAGTGTCCAATCTCAGAAAATAGTTTTTGAGAAAATATTATTTTGTCAATTCAATGTTAATTAGCCTAGTTTTTAGGGTGATTTGTAGCTCTATTATGTGTCTACCTCTCGTGTATGTAGATAGCCCAGTTATAGAGGCTCTAAATCCCGTTTTTATGTCTCCACCATACAAGACCAATTCACTTTAGTGTCCAATCTCAGAAAATAGTTTTTGAGAAAATATTATTTTGTCAATTCAATGTTAATTAGCCTAGTTTTTAGGGTGATTTTAGCTCTATTATGTGTCTACCTCTCGTGTATGTAGATAGCCCAGTTATAGAGGCTCTAAATCCCGTTTTTATGTCTCCACCATACAAGACCAATTCACTTTAGTGTCCAATCTCAGAAAATAGTTTTTGAGAAAATATTATTTTGTCAATTCAATGTTAATTAGCCTAGTTTTTAGGGTGATTTTAGCTCTATTATGTGTCTACCTCTCGTGTATGTAGATAGCCCAGTTATAGAGGCTCTAAATCCCGTTTTTATGTCTCCACCATACAAGACCAATTCACTTTAGTGTCCAATCTCAGAAAATAGTTTTTGAGAAAATATTATTTTGTCAATTCAATGTTAATTAGCCTAGTTTTTAGGGTGATTTTAGCTCTATTATGTGTCTACCTCTCGTGTATGTAGATAGCCCAGTTATAGAGGCTCTAAATCCCGTTTTTATGTCTCCACCATACAAGACCAATTCACTTTAGTGTCCAATCTCAGAAAATAGTTTTTGAGAAAATATTATTTTGTCAATTCAATGTTAATTAGCCTAGTTTTTAGGGTGATTTTAGCTCTATTATGTGTCTACCTCTCGTGTATGTAGATAGCCCAGTTATAGAGGCTCTAAATCCCGTTTTGTGTCTCCACCATACAATACCAATTCACTTTAGTGTCCAATCTCAGAAAATAGTTTTTGAGAAAATATTATTTTGTCAATTCAATGTTAATTAGCCTAGTTTTTAGGGTGATTTTTAGCTCTATTATGTGTCTACCTCTCGTGTATTAAGATAGCCCAGTTATAGAGGCTCTAAATCCCGTTTTTATGTCTCCACTATACAAGACCAATTCACTTTAGTGTCCAATCTCAGAAAATAGTTTTTGAGAAAATATTATTTTGTCAATTCAATGTTAATTAGCCTAGTTTTTAGGGTGATTTTTAGCTCTATTATATGTCTACCTCTCGTGTATTAAGATAGCCCAGTTATAGAGGCTCTAAATCCCGTTTTTATGTCTCCACTATACAAGACCAATTCACTTTAGTGTCCAATCTCAGAAAATAGTTTTTGAGAAAATATTATTTTGTCAATTCAATGTTAATTAGCCTAGTTTTTAGGGTGATTTTAGCTCTATTATGTGTCTACCTCTCGTGTATTAAGATAGCCCAGTTATAGAGGCTCTAAATCCCGTTTTGTGTCTCCACCATACAAGACCAATTCACTTTAGTGTCCAATCTCAGAAAATAGTTTTTGAGAAAATATTATTTTGTCAATTCAATGTTAATTAGCCTAGTTTTTAGGGTGATTTTAGCTCTATTATGTGTCTACCTCTCGTGTATGTAGATAGCCCAGTTATAGAGGCTCTAAATCCCGTTTTGTGTCTCCACCATACAAGACCAATTCACTTTAGTGTCCAATCTCAGAAAATAGTTTTTGAGAAAATATTATTTTGTCAATTCAATGTTAATTAGCCTAGTTTTTAGGGTGATTTTAGCTCTATTATGTGTCTACCTCTCTTGTATTAAGAGAGCCCAGTTATAGAGGCTCTAAATCCCGTTTTGTGTCTCCACCATACAAGACCAATTCACTTTAGTGTCCAATCTCAGAAAATAGTTTTTGAGAAATTATTATTTTGTCAATTCAATGTTAATTATCTTAGTTTTTAGGGTGATTTTAGCTCTATTATGTGTCTACCTCTCTTGTATTAAGATAGTCCAGTTATAGAGGCTCTAAATCCCGTTTATATTATTTTGTCAATTCAATGTAAATTATCTTAGTTTTTAGGGTGATTTTAGCTCTATTATATGTCTACCTCTCATGTAGATAGCCCAGTTATATTGGCTCTAAATCCCGTTTTGTGTCTCCACCATACAAGACCAAATCACTTTAGTGTCCAATCTCAGAAAATAGTTTTTGAGAAATTATTATTTTGTCAATTCAATGTTAATTATCTTAGTTTTTAGGGTGATTTTAGCTGTATTATATGTCTACCTCTCGTGTAGATAGCCCAGTTATAGAGGCTCTAAATCCCGTTTTGTGTCTCCACCATACAAGACCAATTCACTTTAGTGTCCAATCTCAGAAAATAGTTTTTGAGAAATTATTATTTTGTCAATTCAATGTTAATTATCTTAGTTTTTAGGGTGATTTTAGCTGTATTATATGTCTACCTCTCGTGTAGATAGCCCAGTTATAGAGGCTCTAAATCC
>JBAKBP010038314.1:0-16291 GCA_037953745.1 Lithodes maja
CTACTCTTGTACTACTCGCTGCAGCTTCTCCTCAGAATCCGCCACCAGTGTTGTGTAATCAGCAAACACCAACCGTTCATCTCCCAATCACATGACATATGTGATACAATAGCACTGGATATATCAAAGGCATTTGATAGAGTCTGGCATCAATCCTTATTGTCGAAGATGTCACACTACGGCCTTGCATCATTAGTTCCACTAATTTCTTCTTATCTTCATTACAGAAAAATACGTGTAATGGTAGATGGCCTTTATTCTCAATTTCACTCAATATATGCTGGTGTTCCCCAGGGATCAGTTTTGGCCCCAATTCTGTTCCTCATTCATATCAATGATCTCATATCTACCACTCATAATCCAATACATTCCTACGCAGATGACTCAACACTCCACAGTTCCTTCACATTTACCAATTCTGTCACCCAACCCGATCTTATAAATTCAAAAATAAACACTGCAATTTCTCTGAACCAGGACCTTTCTAGAATTAATGGATGGGGACAAAAGAATCTAGTTTCCTTTAATGCACAGAAAACCAAGTACATTCAATTTTCTAACCGACAGAATCTCACTGACTCCCATATATTTTGTAATGATGTAAATATTCCCACTTCCCCTAGTATTGACATTCTCGGTGTAACATTAACTACTAACTTGAGCTGGACACATTATGTTAGAAGCATTGCTAAGAATGCCTCTAAAAAACTGGGACTCCTGTACAGAGTTCGAGAATTCTTCACTGACGAGCAGTTGGCCGTGATATATAAAAGTCATGTGCGTTCTCAGATGGATTACTGTTCACCTCTGTTGGGTGGAAGTGGAGTGGTTGCATTGAGGCAGTTGGACAAAATTCAAAATAAAGCTATTAGATTAATCAATAACCCTGCAATCACACAGGACCTTCCTACATTATCCATACGAAGAAACGTTGCATCCCTTGCATTATTCTACAGATATTTTCACAGCAATTGTTCCGAGGAACTTGCTTCAATTGTGTGCCTCTCCACATCTTTCCCCGTAGAACTAGGGCAGCTGAGAGCGCCCATGAATTTACACTTTCTCCTCCACAATGCAGAACTTCTGCTTATCAGAATTCATTTATCCCCAGAGCTACTACTCTTTGGAATTCACTTCCCTCGAATTGCTTTCCACAAACTTACAATCTACAAATGTTTAAATCCAGTTGTTACAAACATTTTATGAATGGAGGATGCCTTTAGGCACATGGACCTTTTTGTTTTATCTGTGTTTTTCCTTCCTCCGTTCATTGTCTCTTAATTTTTTTTTTTTTTTTTTTTTTTTTTTTTTAAGTTTCCTCCCTAGACCTCCATCAAGCTTAAAAATTACCCCTGAGACTCCCTTTCGAGATTACATTTGTGCATTTGTCTGTAGTAAAATGTCCCGGCCTATAAGGCTGGTTCCTCCTAAATTGCAGGTTCACTTTTGCTCGCCAAGAATAAGTCGACACGGCAGGAAAAAGTCGACATATAAATGGTACAAAAGTTCGAAAAATCGGCAAACTAATAGGGCGAATGTCTTCAAATATCAAAACTAATGGGGCCTATGTATGAGGGAGAAGTGTGTTCATAAAACCCCCTCTTAAGTGGCTGACAGGGAGATAGAGAAAGATGCTCGTCTCTCTTCTTGCCTTCTCGAAGTTTTAACATTATATAGATTCCCGCGTCACTGGCTAATTAATAGATGCGTACCCTATGACCTGCGCACGTGTCTGTCGGTGTGTGTGTGTGTGTTTATGGGTCCAAAAGTGTAGGTGTATCGGCGCGTGTATGTGCGTCTTCCCTTGCAGCAGATGATCGGACATTGTAGTATGTGTGTGTAAATAATAATAATAATAATTATTATTATTATTGTCGGTTTATTGCAGCCGTGAGGCTGAAAATCTACAGTGTGTTGGTGGGTGTGTGTGTGTGTGTGTGTGTGGGTGTGCGCTCGCGCGCTCGCACGAGGGTCCAAAGGTGTACGTGTAATGGTGCGTGATCCTGCTTCTTCCCATGCGGCAGATGATGGGAAGTTGCTATATGTGTGATTGATTCTATGAATATATTTTGGGCAAGAGTACAGGGGTTGATATTTACATTTATTTGATGTGTAAAGCGGAGGAATGGGTACGTATGTGTGGCTGGAGTGTGTGTGTATGTGTGTGTGTGTGTTCGAAAGATCTTTACAGCCAAATTACACGAGAAGAATTGGTTTCCAGATTGTGGGTCAACGAATCAAGTCGGATCAGTCTAAGTATTTTGTATTCAACCGAGGTGTAAGCGATTGGAATAAGGGGACAGCAGATTATTGAGAAACTGTATCATCTGTCAAAATACGCTTAAATTAGTTCATGAAAACCCACCCTTGCCTAGCTACTTTCTTAGCTGAATAAGTGAAGTGAATTGAGATATGTGCTCTCTCTCTCTCTCTCTCTCTCTCTCTCTCTCTCTCTCTCTCTCTCTCTCTCTCTCTCTCTCTCTCTCTCTCTCTCATATTTACAAAACGAGTTTGCACTTATATATTTCTGTGTGGGTGTATATTCTTTGTGTGTATGCACGATTATGTGTATGTTTTGTGTGTGTAAGAGAGAGAGAGAGAGAGAGAGAGTGTGTGTATATACAGTACGGTACTATGTGAGTAATAATAGTAGACGAAGATCAGATTGCGGTCGTGGTTTCTATCCTAATGTTTGGGTAGATCCTTTTCTTATGCATATATGTTTGTAAATGGCGGTGTGATAAGCTTTCTGGGTATATTGTGAGTAGATGTAGAACGAGAGAGAGAGAGAGAGAGAGAGAGAGATTGAACGGAGAGTAACATTTGTCTTTCTAATTTTGTTTATGTTAAAATTCGATGACTTTATGCAGCTTAAGAAGGACCTCAAACAATCAAAGAGTTAACGTCTATCCCAGTAAACCAGTGATTCCCTTCGAACCTTTCTAGGTTTATTACACCCGTCTCATAATTACCAGTATTAAAGGAATTGATGCGCCATAGTAAACAGATAAGGTTAACTGTTGAACCGTATTTGTGTATGTGTAAGTCAATGAGCGAACTAGTCCCAATTCTACATCACTTAAATGTTTCCATCTGTGCCGCATTCTTGACCTATTCACTTAAAACTATCTACTGTATATGTGCCGCAACAATAATATTAATCTATTCACTTAAAACTATCTATCTGTGCCACAAACATTAATTTATTCACTTAAAACTATCTATCTGTGCCGCAACAATAAATATATTCACTTAAAACTATCTATCTGTGCCACAAACATTAATTTATTCACTTAAAACTATCTATCTGTGCCGCAACAATAAATATATTCACTTAAAACTATCTATTTGTGCCGCAACACTTAATATATTCACTTAAAACTATCTATCTGTGCCGCAACAATTGATCTTTTCACTTACATCTATCCATCTGTACCGCGAAAATTAATGTATTCACTTAAAGCTATCTTATCTGCCGCAACAATTGATATGTTCACTTAAAACTATCTATCTGTGCCACAACAATTAATATATTAACTTAAAACTATCTATCTGTGCCACAACAATTAATCTATTAACTTTCATCTATCCATCTGTACCGCGATAATTAACCTATTCACTTAAAACTATCTATCTGTGCCGCAACAATTAATATATTCACTTAAAACTATCTATCTGTGCCACAACAATTAATATATTCACTTAAAACTATCTATCTGTGCCGCAACAATTAATATATTCACTTAAAACTATCTATCTGTGCAGCAACAATTAATCTATTCATTTAACCCTATCAGCACCGGTGATGTCTATAATATTAGATTATTACTATACTTAGACTATTTTGAGGAGCTTAAGAAGGATCTGTGGTAGTTAAGAGGGTTAATGGAGATAGTTTGCAGCCTCTTATTTTTAAAGTTTGAAGCCTTTTAATCGCTAGGGGTTGTTCTTAAGCTGGATGAGATCGTTTAATAGTAGATAGCATATAATGCAAAGAACGTCACCGGTACTGAAAAGGGTTAATAATAATCCTTCTATGCCGCAACAATTACCACAATTATAATTTCCAAGCCAATTTGTTTTTATCTTATTTTTTTTTGGATAGAGGTTATTCTTAAGCTGAATACAATCGTGTAATAGTATCCAAAATATAATGCAAAGAACGTCACCGGTACTGAAAAGGGTTAATGATAATCCAACTGTGCCGCAACAATTACACCATTATAATCTCCAAGCCCATCCAGAAGTTCAGCCGTCCGCCACCCTTCTTGCCTGGTGCATTAAGGGGATTCACCGGCTTTTTTTTTTATCTTTCTCTCCTTTTCTCTCTGTCCCTGGCTTGTATCCATTCGGCCCCATTCAGCCAATTGTTTTAAGACGTTAACCCCATCCAGGTGTTGATTTCTTCCTGGCGAGCGATAGGGAGTCAGCATTGTATGGAGAAATCCGGCTTCGCTGGAGACATTGTTCAATCGAAAAATTTACAAATTTAGCTTTCTGTCAAAACAAAAATATATATATATTGGCTCGCTACCGCTCGCCTGGAAAATATTGACACCTGGACGGGGATACACGTCTTAAACCAGTAGGCTGAATGGGGCTGAATGGATACAAGCCAAAGAGAGAGGGAGAGAGAGAGAAAACAAAACGAGGTGGGCTCCCTTTAACCCTCGGAGTACCGAGACAATTATAAAGTTGTCTTCATATCACTCTCCTTGGTTGGTGTTCATTATGGGGTGGTGTGGTAGGGAAGGGGGGGTGTGGTTCGTGGTTGTCTGAGTGTATCAAATTGGACTTTATTGAATGGTTTGATTTTTGAATTGGTTGAATAAGGGTTGCGCGTATTGAAAGGGTGGATGGATGTGTAAGAAAGAGTGAGAGAGAGAGTGAGTGAGTGAGAGAGAGTATGTCTGTGTGTGTGTCCCTGTTTGAGTAAATCTGAGAGCATGATTTAATTCATTAGTGTCAGTTCCAGGATTATACATGCATCAAACTATGTCATCTCTATCACCACCTCTGAGCAACACTTCTCTCCCGACAAACGAACGAACCCCAGTCCGCCAAGACAATTATAAGTTTGTCATTATTCCCCCTTGGTGTGTATGTGTGTGTGTGTGTGTGTGTGTGTGTGTGTGTGTGTGTGTGTGTGTGTGTGTGTGTGTGTGTGTGTGTGTGTGTAGTGGGGGGGGGGGGGAGGGGGGAGTTGTGCATATGGGTGTAGGTTTGTGTATATGTGTGTTATGGTGAGTGAATGAATTGGTAAACTAGTATCTTTCTCTCCTCTGTACTTTCACATAATGAGGTATGCCGCATCATTAAACTTCTACCAAGTACTCTATATCGCTACTACAATAATCAGTGTTCCTCAGAGCTCTTCCAGTGTATACCACCTCCTTTACGTAGGGCACGTAGCACCCGTCTTGCAACACAATCCCACCTCAACTCTGTGCAACTCTCCAACCCAAGAGTAAAACGTTACTCTCAGTATTTTTTCTATTCAACAGTTGAGCTCTGGAACTCTCTCCCAGAATCAGTCTTTTCCTCTTCCTATGATGTAAATTGCTTCAAACTCCGTGTGTCCAGGCATTTTGGCTCGAACGTCTCTTGAATTTGGCCCTGTCACTCTTTCAACTCTGGGGGAGGCTCTCGCTCCAGGCAGTTCTGCCTTTTGTCTCCCTCACTCACATAGAATTGTTTTCTTCCCCACAACTATCGCCAACCCTGCTACCCTGCAGACCGCCAAGTCAATTAAAAAGTTGGCTCCGCTCTCCATGGTTTTAATTTGAGGTGTTAGTTGGTGGTGGTGGCTGAGAGGGTGCTTGAGGAGTGGCTGGGGTTTGACTTCTACTACTACTACTACTACTACAACTACTACTATTACTATTACTACTACTACTACTACTACTACTGCTTGAGCTAAAATAAACAGATGCTTTCTACTGTCATGAGTTCCAGTTTCCCACATAAGTGGATTCAGTAGCGCTCTCATTACGTAACAACGAAAAATACCCTTAACCCCCTCCGACATATGACGCGATTTTGAGCCTATTAGGGATACTTTAAAGCCTTTGTTACCATTAGGGGTATTTAGAAACCTTTAGTTTAGTTACTTCAACCTCTGCAGTTGTCTTTGAGTTAGCTGTGGGCAGAAAACTAATTTTGGAGAGGTAATTATAAGAGTGAGAGAACTCTATTTAGTATTGATAATCTGGCAACCTCTGCGTCATATTTTTTTTTTTTTTTTTTTTTTTCCTATATTCCAACTACTCCCTCTCGGGCATAGGCTGATAGCCTTTACACTCTACCTCTGAACATGGTGAGGCCCGTGAGGTCTTGCTCCAGTCTAGGGAGTGAGACAATGGAAGCTTCACGGTTCGAAGCAATCCCATCTCTGAAGCCGCCTCGCCTCTGCGCTTCACAGTCTCACTCCCCACACTCGGACCCTCACTCTCAGAACGCCACCTATTTTTTTTATTTTTTTTTAAAGAGACAATGAACGGAGGAAGGAAAAACACAGATAAAACAAAAAGGTCCATGTGCCTAAAGGCATCCTCCATTCATAAAATGTTTGTAACAACTGGATTTAAACATTTGTAGATTGTAAGTTTGTGGAAAGCAATTCGAGGGAAGTGAATTCCAAAGAGTAGTAGCTCTGGGGATAAATGAATTCTGATAAGCAGAAGTTCTGCATTGTGGAGGAGAAAGTGTAAATTCATGGGCGCTCTCAGCTGCCCTAGTTCTACGGGGAAAGATGTGGAGAGGCGGCACAATTGAAGCAAGTTCCTCGGAACAATTGCTGTGAAAATATCTGTAGAATAATGCAAGGGATGCAACGTTTCTTCGTATGGATAATGTAGGAAGGTCCTGTGTGATTGCAGGGTTATTGATTAATCTAATAGCTTTATTTTGAATTTTGTCCAACTGCCTCAATGCAACCACTCCACTTCCACCCCACAGAGGTGAACAGTAATCCATCTGAGAACGCACATGACTCTTATATATCACGGCCAACTGCTCATCAGTGAAGAATTCTCGAACTCTCTACAGGAGTCCCAGTTTTTTAGAGGCATTCTTAGCAATGCTTCTAACATAATGTGTCAATGGGAGCAATTAACTCACTAGGCATTGCACCCCTGTAGTATATTTTTTAATATGGGAATATTCATACAATGCTATTTAATCAGGGAACAATGAGGGTATTTTTTTTTGGCATTTTGGTGTGCTGTGGTAATGCACTGATACTAGGTACAGCACAAATTCCATCCCAATAATATCTTCCCATTGACATATTGGGATTCGAACCCGGGTCCATTGGATTACCAGTCCAGTGGCAAGACCACTCCGCCACATCGATAGTCTTTTTTCATAGTAAATTCCATTGTTATCATATTCTTATATAATTAGGATTATTTAAGAATACAGTAAGGATTATATTTTGTAGGTGTGTGTGTGTGGGGGGCGGGGGAGGTTGATTTTTACTTTTAAATATCATGAAATATTTTATTATTGGTAGTAATATTGTTATACTTTCATATGTTTTTGAAGGTAAGATTAGCATACATGGTTGGCCGCATTTTGTTTAATATGGGTATTGGAATTGCGTGGTAAATTGGTGTAAGTAAAGGTATGTTATGTTGGTATCGGTGGAGAAGGTAATTGTGGTATTGCAAATTTGTTGGCGATGGTGATACCAGTAACGGATCTCCGACAATTCAGCCAGTAGACCATTTCAACCAGTAGATCTCAACCACCGCCAATTCAACCATGTCTAACCGAATCAGTGCCTATTTTTTGTCCTATCCTAACCCAACCTAACAGTACAATACTAGTTGAGTTGGAACTAATTGATACCTACTGTTTGAATTGGTCTATTAGTTCGCTTCTAACTGTTGGGGTGGTGCAGAAGTTTTGGTGGGGTTCTTAGTACAGGTGATGACGGTTGTGGATGTGGAGTTTATGGTGGCAATTATATTAGTGGTAGTAGGACGAGATGTGGTTATGATAGAGATGCTAGTATGGTGTTGGTTGTTGTTGAGCTAGTGGTGGGGATTATAGTAATGGTAGGACGAGAAACAAATAAAACAAATAAAAAAGTAGCTTAAGATTATTAACTTACTCAAGCTTCGGGGATGTGTGTACCGTATTTGATCATGCCAAATTCACTTGAAGCTCCCCTTTCGTGCTGATAATACGATAGGTGTGGATTTATTGTCTTCTCACCATGTTCATTTCAGTGATAGGATCTATATTGGCCAGCCGTACTTGAAGGGGGTGACCATTGGCTCTTCCCATCGGCCAATCAGCTTACAGCCCCACCACCTGCCTCTCCAATACCATGGCCACCAACAATATTACCTGTGGTACTGTCAAATGGTACAATTATAAGGCAGGCTATGGCTTCATAACTACGAAGAGTAACGAGGATGTCTTCTGCCACCACACCAACATTATCAACAACAACAGCAAGAAGAAAGCCTCACTAAGAAATGGTGAAACAGTGAATTTTACCATCAAAACAGGGAGACAGGGACGTGAAGCTACCAACATCACAGGCCCTGAAGGAGCTCCAGTCAAGGGCTCCTCTTTCTCCCAACGGAATGCTCCACCAGAGTCGACACCACCTACAACTACAGCAGATGGGGAAGCAGTACTGAGGGCCAAGATCTTTGCCTGTATTCAGTCAGCCATGGCCATTGCTGGACCAGACAAACACCAACTCTGCCAGCTAATCCCCTGTCTGTTGTCACACAACAATCTTCCCACCATCACCATACCTCAGAAGGCCTTCTCAGCGACCCCTGCAAACATCAAAAGGGCGTCAACAAAGAAGAAGCCCCCCAAGACACAAGATCGAGTTCCAGAACTACAGGAATCTCCAACTCTTCACATCCATGAAGAACACCAAGAAGAGGACGAGACACAAATGGAACCCGAGGAAGCCAGAGCATCATCATCACCACCAACTTCCCCCAACACCAAGCCAAAATCGCCCAGAAAGAGATCCCCAGGACCACTCCTTCCCCTCCCGACAAACCCGGAGACAATAACAAAAATCGCCAAGGAGACGGAATCGGGAGAAGACACCATCGAGCTTGCAGAACTAACACTGGGCAGTATTGGATTTATCTGTGACGTCTTTGAACAAGATCCCGACGTTATGAGGAAAGCATATTATTATATTAATCAAGAAGACTTGGAACGAACTCTCACAGATGAAGGAAAAAACAAACTGAAAGCAAGACTCAACAGATCAGATATAGACATCCCTAAGTTAAAATCATTCTTATCAGCACTTTAGTAACCTAAGTACAACAATAAAGCATGAATGAAAGTTTTTAAAAAAATGACTAGACAAACAAAATAAAGTAATAAACATCCCTCAACAACAGCAAGGTGGACGGCCCACTAACTTTTATCTTACACTGTATTTCATCTTTCCTACTTTCTCTTCCCTCCACCCACTCTGAGGTGCCTCTCTTCTCCCCCTACCTTTAAAAAAAAAAAAAAAAAAAAAAAAAAAAAAAAAAAAAGAAGGGGGTGATAGTGGTGTAAATTAAGAAGGGTGGTTTGATTAGTATGCGTGTCTGAGGTGCTGGTAGTTGCATTGGTGTGTCTTCGATTTATTGTATACTCTATTCAAATTATGTTGGTGGTTGAATTTAATCTTGTTAATCACTATACTCCTGTTTGTGATTAGTGGATGTAAGTAGTTATTGAGATAGTAGTACCGGTAGTAGATTTAGGCTACGTAGTTTCTGAGATAGTAGTACCGGTAGTGTATGTATGTAGTTTATAAGATAGTACCGGTAGTAGATATAAGCTAGTTTTTTAAATAGTAGTACCGGTAGTGTATGTATGTAGTTTATAAGATAGTACCGGTAGTAGATATAAGCTAGTTTTTTAAATAGTAGTACCGGTAGTGTATGTATGTAGTTTATAAGATAGCACCGGTAGTAGATATAAGCTAGTTTTTAAATAGTAGTACCGGTAGTAGATGTAAGTAGTTTCTGATATAGTAGTACCGGTAGTGGCTGTAGGTAGTTTCTTGGATAGTAATACCGGTAATGGATGCAAGTATTATCTTATATAGTAGCACCGGTAGTAATTATAAGTGTTTCTGAGATAGTAGTACCGGTAATGGATGAAGACTAATAATCCCCCCCATGCAAGGTTCGTTTTGCTAGGAGACTCGGATAGTTTGCATAGGATATAGTTGTACCGGTAGTAGAATGAATAATTTAGGAGATAGTAGCACCGGTAGTGAATGTGGATGGTTTAGAAGATAGTAGAACCGGTAGTGAAAGTGGATAGTTTAGAAGATAGTAGAACTGGTAGTTAATGTGGATAGTTTAGAAGATAGTAGAACTGGTGGTGAATGTGGATACAGTAGTTTAGAAGATAGTAGAACTGGTAGTGAATGTGGATAGTTTAGAAGATAGTAGAACCGGTAGTGAATGTGGATAGTTTAGAAGATAGTAGAACTGGTAGTGAATGTGGATAGTTTAGAAGATAGTAGAACTGGTAGTGAATGTGGATACAGTAGTTTAGAAGATAGTAGAACTGGTAGTGAATGTGGATAGTTTAGAAGATAGTAGAACCGGTAGTGAATGTGGATAGTTTAGAAGATAGTAGAAATGGTACTGAATGTGGATAGTTTAGAAGATAGTAGAACCGGTAGTGAATGTGGATAGTTTAGAAGATAGTAGAACTGGTAGTGAATGTGGATACAGTAGTTTAGAAGATAGTAGAACTGGTAGTTAATGCGGATAGTTGAGAAGATAGTAGAACTGGTAGTGAATGTGGATAGTTTAGAAGATAGTAGAACTGGTAGTGAATGTGGATAGTTTAGAAGATAGTAGAACTGGTAGTTGTTGTTGTTGTTGTTCCCCAAGCTGCCTGGCCGAACAGCCCCAAGGCCCCGAGCAGGCCAAGGCCATAACCGTGCGCCCCCACAGAACCCTCACTGCCGACCACAATAAAGCCTGGGTGACCGAAGCCACTCCATGGCGGGGAGCTGAGGAGGGTGCGGAAACGCCCAGGAAACCAAAGCCCCACCCAGGGTCCTGTGCCCCTCAGCAATTATGAAGAGAAAGGTGAGGGGCAAAGGAAAAAATGTGACGCTTTGGCTTCCAATCTAGGTAGACTGGGAGGTCAATCCACGGAAGAGACGCCGTCACTTGAGATCTAGAAAATATAAAAGTAAAAGGAACAGTCAGAGTAAGCTATGGGTATGGCAGAGATCGCTCAGTTCTCACTCTGATAGACCAGCGATCGCTCAGTTCTCACTCTGATAGACCAGCCCATCACCAGTGAGAACTGGTAGTTAATATAGATACTTTAGTAGATAATAGACCCAGATGTGGATGCAGATAGTGTCAGTGATAATAGTAACATTAGTTGAAAAGGTAGTAGTGGTAGTGGATGTGGACATTTTTAAAGATAGTAGAACTGGTAGTGGATGCTGATAGTTTTGGAGATAGTGAATGTGGATAGTTTTGGAGATGGTGAATGTGGATAGTTTTGGAGATGGTGAATGTGGATAGTTTTGGAGATAGTGAATGTGGATAGTTTTGGAGATAGTGAATGTAGTTTGTTTTAGAGATAGTGAATGCGGATAGTTTTGGAGAAAGTAGAACCGGTAATGGATGCAGAAAGGTATTGGGGATAGTGAATGCAGATAGTTTTGGAGATAGTGAATGTGGATATTTTTGGAGATAGTGAACGTGGATAGTTTTGGAGATATTAAATGTGGATATCTTTGGAGAGTGGATGCAGATTGTTTTGGAGATAGTGGATGCGGATAGTTTTGGAGATAGTAGAACCGGTAATGGATGCAGAAAGTTATTGGGGATATGGAATGCGGATAGTTTTGAAGATAGTGAATGCGGATAGCGTTGGAGATAATTAATGCAGATAGCTTTGTAGATAATGACTGCAGATAGTTTTGAAGATAGTTACTGCCTGATAGTTTTGAAGATAGTTACTGCCTGATAGTTTTGAAGATAGTTACTGCCGGATAGTTTTGAAGATAGTTACTGCCGGATAGTTTTGAATAGAACCGGTAGTGCCTGCAGCCCCTAATGATCCCCCCCCCCCCTCCCCCACTATTATGTTAAGAGGTCGTTAATTGCACCACCACCGCCGCAGGAAGGACGGATAAAACCAACTTACCCCATCATTTTACTTTCTTTACTCCAGCCATCTGATTTGGTTTCTAATTGCGGCCGGAGTTAGCCCATTGCTTTTGAAATCTTAAGACGTTCGCCCCATTAGTTTGGCGATTTTAAGAACTTTAGCCCCATGTCTGTCAATTTTAAAACCTTTCGTGCGATTTACAGTGCATTCATTCGACATATATCGACAGGCCCCGCCCACTTCCCCAACCGTTATCATACGGCTGGCATGACTGTGCGAGGTATGGGTATTCAAACGTCAGTTCAGTTCCCTCCCGTCTTCTGAAGGGGGAAGATGGCGTCTCCTGCCCATACCCCTGGCAGACCTGCTGGTTTTCCCCGACTTGTCAGTCAAGCCAGGACTATTGTATTAAAGTATTTTGATAAGGAGAAAACTGAGCCAGTTGATGTGCTGGTGAAGAAAACCTCTGAGGCAACACAAGTTTCACAACCATTGATTGACAAGATCAGAACTCAAGGCAGGAAGATTGAAGGAGTCTTTCATTCACCAGTTTACCAGCAACGGCTTTCACCCATACTTGGATCAATTGACAACTTGATCACTTCACACTATGAGAGAGAGAGAGAGGGAGGGAGGGAGACTGAGGTACACAGACAAGGGAGGGGGAGGCATTACGGTACCGTACCCTATACACCCAAACGCAGTCGCTCGCTAAGCCTAGCTTAAAAATGTCTACCTCTGCTCTGCCCAAGTAGACGAGGTAACAGTGTTAATGGAGTTTACTTTTCTGTACAATGGTATATGGTAATATTGTATAGTAAAGAGTAACTGCAAATATGCATGTATTAAAGCGCTCTTACATCCTATAATTAATTTTACTTGGAGCTCTTATCAGCTCCGTGGTAAGGTGACAAGTGACTTGTCCGAGATTGCGGTATGATAAGCTCTACTTCGTCTACGGCGCTGGTGGAATCGGGCGGGGCCTGTCGATATATGTCGAATGAATGCACTGTAGGTGTCGATTTTTTCCTGTCGAGCGATAGCGAGCCTCTGGCCGGGAAATGTTTCTACTTAAAAATGTACACATTTATCTTGAAAGTGGGTCTAGGAGGTGGTATTTTAAGGTTAATGGAGGTCTAGGGGGTGTAATTTTATGCTTGATGGAGGTCTAGGGAACAAACAAAAACCCTCCCCTTAAGAGGTCGTTCCGGACTACTTCACTAATTGCACCATCGCAGGAAGGCCGGATAAATCTTCCCTCGGCTTCGTCAATTTCGGCTGGAGTTCGGACCAAGAGTACCCGGGGATTAGAGATGGTGTGGTCCCGGGTTAGGGTTGGGTTGGGTTGGGTTGGCCCGGGATGGAAGGCTTTTTAGCATACAGGGAGTGGACAACTTCGGCCATCTTGTTGACCTTGGTGGGACTGGCTACTCTTACCACATAATTAATTGTATTGAGTTAAAAACTATTTCTGAGCTCTGCAGAATGTTAATAATTATGTTATTTTTTGTTGTGTCCTTTTTCCTCGAGGCAAAACAATCCAGTATATGCTCCTCTTCATCAACGCCGGGTTTTTTGTTTTTACCTCACTCAGAACTCAAACTATCTTGAGTAATTATACATTAACCTACCATATGGTTACCCCAGAACTACATCTAACGTAAGTCAGAGCTATTGTGTTTACCGTATCTTAAGGCTACCCCAGAAATACATCTATCGTGAGTCAGAGCTATTATACATTACCCAATCATATGGCAACCCCAGAATTACATCTATCGTGAGTCAGAACTAGTATACGTTACCCTATGTCTATGATATGGCTAATCCAGAATTACATCTATAGTCAGTCAGAACTATTGTACATTATTCTATCATAATAATTATGTCTACCACAAAATGTCGTCTATCGTGAGTCAGAGCTATTATACATTACCCTATTCTACGGAAGACACGGAGCAATTCCCCCATACACCGCAGATCTCTCTCATACGTAGTCCATGGCATCCATAATGACTAACTTTACCTTTCAGTTCTACACCCTTGTTGATATCTACGGCAATCGACATCCTACTGTTCAATGATCTGTCAATAATTCTGATACAATAATTATATATTATAAACTAATAAATATAACCTTCCTTTGTATGATAGTGTTACTGGAATTATATATGGGTAACACTAGATAATTTTATTCAGCTTTGTGCTGGACGATTATAATTATTCTGCTTACGAACCTCCCAAACTTCAGAAGGAAAAAACATCATAAATAACTTTAGAAACTTCGAGTTTTCCGTAAGTTGCATAGACTAATCTAATGATAAGGCAAAATGTAATACAACAAAAAAGCATCATCGCCATTTTGTTCAGACAATTGTGATACCAAATGGTGTCCAAAACGGAGGTTATCCAATCCTCTCTTGACTTCAGGATCTTCGCCCCCCTTCCCTTCCCCCTCCCCTCCCTCTTCCTTCTCCCCCCTTCCCTCCCTCTCAGCGAATCATCTTTTGGAGGGGAATTGAGGATGAAATTGCCAGTGAAGTGTGCTGAGGGAATTAGGTTTTGTACGCTCCTGGATCCGACTCAAGTTTTTATTATTTAACTTTATATGTGTTACTGTTGCGTGGAGGTTGTGTACGTTTTTTCGAAAGTTGTGTAATTAAGATAACATTAAATGTCGGTGGAAATTGGAAGCATTTCATGATTACGTAAGGAAGAGTAATCGTGCTTCTGAAGTTTTGTGTGTGCTGTTTGTTGTATGTGTGCGCGTGATTGTTGTGTGCGTGTGTATGGAGGGGGGGGGGGGGGGGATGTGTGTGTATTTGTATTTTCGCTAGTTTATATGTTTTAAAACATTTACTACTACGGTAAAGGTGTATAATGATAGTGTCAGGTGTTTATATTGCAATCAAGTGCACGGTACATTTGGCGAATAGTGAATCTGATACATTCGTAAAGACCAATCAAATTACACTCATTTGAATCAATATTGAACACGTTACAGACAACATAATGATGCGTTATATCAAAAGTGCTTCGGAATACTATAGCTTTAAATATTCAAGGAGTCAGATTGTTGGAACCTTATATATGCGCATGACTGTACCTGTCCTGTAATGTGATAGGATGATTCAATACTCTCACAGGTGTATACATAATTTCAAGGTGAATAAATGTATGTGTTCACCCTTTTGTAATGTTTTTCGAAGTGTGTATTCAATTTTCATTAGGAATATGCGTTAACCGGATAGTGGCACACACACACATACACACACATACACACACACACTCACACACACTTTCTGATAGCATAACCATAATTTCTTCCTCTGACAAAGCTGAACTTTTCGCCCAAACTTTCGCAGGAAACTCCACCTTGGATGATTCCGGTGCTATTCCTCCCTTTCCACCCCCTTCTCACCTACTTATGCCTAATATCCTAATCTCTTCTAAAGATGTACTTTCTACCCTCTCTGGGCTTAATACTAAGAAGGCGTACGGTCAGGATGGTGTTCCTCCTGTTGTACTAAAAAAAATGTGCTACTGTGCTGACTCCCTGCCTAGGCAAACTCTGCCGTCTCTGCCTCTCCTCTAAAGTCTTCCCTTCTTGCTGGAAGTTTGCTCTCATTTTACCTGTCCCAAAGAAGAGTGACCGCCCTCAACTCTACAACTATCGTCCAATTGCTCTCATTTCCTGCATCTCTAAAGTTTTTTAAACTATTCTTACCTCAAAATATCTTAGCATTTTCCTTCTCATAATCTACTCTCAGATCGCCAGTATGGCTTCCTTAGGGGTCGCTCTAGTGGTGATCTTCTTTCATGTCTTACTAACTCTTGGTCGTCCTCCTTTCGGACTTCGGTGAAACCTTTTCTATTGCACTATCAAGCCTTCCATAGAGTCTGGCACAAATCTCTAATTTCTAAAGTACCCTCCTTCGGTTGCTATCCCTCCATCTGTGCCTTTATCTCTAATTTCCTTTCTGGCCGTTTCATAGCTGCGGTTGTGGACGGCCATCGTTCACTTCCTCATTCTATCAACTCCAGTGTTCCTCAGGGTTCTGTCCTATCTCCAATTTGCTTTCTAATATTCATAAATTATCTTCTCAACTGTACCTCCAGCCCTATCCATTCATATGCTGACGACTCTACCTTGCCCTAT